>KK119217.1:370771-445894 GCA_000611955.2 Stegodyphus mimosarum | reverse complement strand
ACTGCAATTAACTACACATTAATCCATAATTCTAAACTAACCAAAAACCACTACATAACATTTGCAAACATTTATGTCCACAGACAAGTGACCATAATAACTCAGGAAATACCATAACTGTACTTTTCCGCCCCCATGCTTTTTGAGATCACATATAGCAGTCTCTGATTTTCAGTAGCATTCACCTTTTATACACGTAATTCCTAATTAATTTTTTCTTCATCTGCAGATCCTTTATCTTGCTTCTTCTTGAAAATGTCGATTATTCTCTCCAGTTCTTTGCTTTTCTTTGGTTAAGGCCTAAAAAACTTCCAAATTTTCCTCTGCATTCGCTGGCATTGTCTCATCAGCTTTCGATTCTGGACGTCTACTCAAAGCATCATCATGAGACAGATGTTTTCCTGATTTACGTTTTATCTCATAATCATAGTCTTGCACTAACTACACTAACGAGCTGTTTAACTACACTAACGAGCACTTAACACTTAAACACTTAAACTACACTAACGAGCTATTTAAGGATTCGTAGACGTTTTCGCATTCATATATGTTATATATCTTTATTGGTCGAATAATTTGAGAAATGGACTATACATGGTTTTGTTCTTCATTTCTGTTTATATTTGGCATGTTTAGTTGCTTCAGTTCCCAGTGTTCTGTTATATATTACCCTGTTAACACACTGGTTTCATTTTAATCTGATGTTAAGTCTTATGTTCAACACTGGAACTATCGGTCTTCGTTATTCGTGTACATCAGTTAGTTCTAACGTTGAATCCGTACTTAAAAATGCCTATTTTGAAATACAATCAATCCCTTATTCATATCGGGGATTAAATATTCCAAAAATGTACCGTATTGTCTTTTTTTTTGTCTCCGCTGAATTCTCAACATATAATTTAATGTGTTTATACTACATCCCTCAGTTGCGCGAATGGGATTTTATTATCATAGCGTTTGATAAACATGTGACCCATTTTTCCAAATTCCCAAATTTTTATTGTTTAAAATTTCTCTATTTAAATTAATTAAATTTAAATTTAAAATTTCTCTATGATGCCTTAGATTTTTGTTCATATCGTCCATCAATTCTACGCGCCTCTCAGTCTGACACAGGAGGCATCTGAAATCGCAAATGAAGCTAGAATGTTTATGCTTGTACATTAAGCACCACTCCTTTAATTTACATGACTGAACTGCATGACTTTTTTTTCAGGTATAAAAGCATCTGCCCTTTTGTTTTAAGCTTTCGACTTTCTCCTCAAACTCTTATCACAATTTTCAAAACTACGTTTGGAGCTATTGCAGAAAATGCAAATTTTCTGGAATGCAATCAGTGCGGTTTCGTTAGGAATCGAATCTTGCTTTTCCTCTTTAAAATCTTCTGAACTCTTTTTCCCTGTTCAGAAAATTTATTAACTGTTTGATTATGTTCTACGCTTTCAACCAAATCGTTATTATCTATTGTACTTTCTGCCGCTACAAAAATTTTTGTTTTCTCATTTCTTTTTCTCTCCTAAGAAATTTTCTGTTACGTTCCAAGAACCATTTTTTTCGTCTTGTCTTTAACACAACAGAATAAGCTTAGTAAGTAACAGAGACAATCAACTTCCGTATGAATTCAGTTCAATCAAGAGTCTACAAATCGTATACTTGGATTTCATTTGCAAGATATAACTTCCGTTGTTGTTTCACATGTCAGGCCGATTTTACAGCATTTAAACTTAACAAATGATTAATATAGGATCTCAGAATAATTTCTTTTTTCCAGTATCTTTAAGCACTTCCACTGCTAAATCATAATTCTTTTCTGATACCAATAATCTTTGAATACTAAGTAAGGCTGCTTCTTTTAAGAAAGTATTAAAATAATTATATTTATCTCTTTTAGATAAGCTTTCATTGCTATCAATTGCATTCCATATTGAGACCAAGTTTCCTGAAACTTCTCGAAATCATCCTCAAAAGGCTCTACGTGAAGTTTCGACAAATTTATGGTGTGTTTCTCTGGTTCACTACTTGAAATAATTGAAGAATTAATCTTTAGTAACAAATTCGAATTCTCTAGATAATCCTTGACTTTCGTTTTCGAGCAAATTATGCATTCTCTATAGTCCTGATTATTGTCGACATCCGCTTCGAGATCCAACACTTCAGGAATTACATCTTCCATTTCTAGATCTAGCATTTTTTCTGCTTGTCCTTGCAGATTCGTCTCATATTCTTCTAATTATTTCATATCCACGGAACCCTGTTCCGAATACTCTGTTAATTATTTGTGTTGTCAACGCTCTTAAAAGTCTGCGTTTCGCTTTCGCTTTATCTAAAGCTTTCTTATTATTCTCATCCGTGATAATAACTAACAATATGAATCTATACTTTTAAATTCTATGCTCTATAAATATTCTCGTTAATAATTCAATACAAATATTCTAGAGTTCATGAAAGAAGTTCAAATGCGCACAAATTTCATACCGAAACTTACCTGTTATTCAACGCTCGTAGTACGTGATAATAAACAGCGATGTTATCCCACTTCTGAAAAATTGTTAGAGGTAATGTGTTCTCTCTAGTGTGACTCACCAAAACTAGCAGACAGTCTTACTACTTTTGGTTTATCATAGAAACTGATTATTTACATACGTACACTACGAAAAAAAATAATATGACAGTTCTATATCTTCCGTTCTACTGGGCCGATTGAAGAAATTCAACCTGTGTTTTTTATGTCTCGAAAGCGCGACTTAGGATATATATTAGATTTATATATAACGTTGTTCTAACTTGGTTATTTTGACATAAAATCAAACGTTTTCAGAAATAACATAATTTGTTTTTCATTATTTCGTTTCTACGACTTAAATTATGCCAAAATGCCAAGTTTTGTAAAAATCGAACAAGTAGTTTTTAAAACTTTAGCTCTCAAAATTTTAGCTCCTCTACGTTAATTGAATTTGGCATATATTTTTTAATATATCTTTTTTAAACTTATTCTTCCTTTCACTTTTCATAATTTAGGTTTATTCCAAATAAAATTCGCTCATTTTTTTAGATTTATTTTTAAAATGTGTATTTTTAAATAATATTTCTATATTTTTCGAACAACAATTTTAATTATAACCTATAAAATTTTAACCATCATCTTAAAGTAGCTGTATTTCTAAGTATATCTGCAAAAAATTAGAGTTTTGCATTCGGTTTCCTAAGATATACGTGAATTTATATATTGGCGCATTTTAAAATTTGGTATATTTATTATAAGCGATAATAATGCCATATGTGGTTAAAATTATTTGAAAGTATGAACGCTGACATTTTCCGCTCATGTATATTGAAAAAAAGGAAAGGGAAATTGGTTGCCATAAATTAAGACGTTCGTAAATTTTTCTTGTAGCAAACTAAAAAAAAATGCGCCATGATAAATTTTTGCACCAAATTTTACAAAATTTAATACACAGACATAATTTAAGTCGTAGAATCGAAATCGAAATATGGGAAAAAAATTTACATGCCATTTCAGAAGAAGACCGATTTTGTGTAAAAATACCTATAATAGGACAATGCTATATATCCAACGTCGCGCTTTCGATATATATGTAAAACGCAATTTGAATTTCGTCAATCGGCCCAGTGGAGCAGAAGATATGGAACTGTTCTTTTATTTTGTCTTTTTCTTTTTTTTTTTCCCGCAGTTTACATCTAGGTGTAAACGCCGTCATCACCTTCGCTTGCGCTCTTCTCTTAACACTCTGACGCTTCCCAATTTCTGCGCTCTAACGGTGGCTCTTTTATAATGCCATCTGTCAGCCGTGTTTGCAATTTAAGCTTGTCTACAACATCTGGAATTTTTTTTTCAGGGGCTAACGATATATCTGAATTTTTATCATGTAGTTTATTGGATGTTTTAAATTAACTTTTAACATATACCCAATGTCGTAACCATTCGTTTTCTAAAGCCAGTCGTCACCATTGTTCCATTTAAATCCGACATATAGTAGATATTGTTCATTATATAAATTATTAGCATCTAGATAGATTAAATAACTAGATGGTTTACTTTTATTGTAAATTTCGTGTATTTATTATTTGTTTTTCGATATTTATTACAACATTGGGCTATGCCTTTTTCTCATTCCTTTTTCTAGCATTAAAATCATGTCATAATCTCTCTATAATTCCAATTAATATTTATGATTTTTGGCATTGCTTTCCAAGATAAGCCTGTCACTACAGTGCGGGATCTAAATCTATGGTTTTTAAGGCATACATATCAAACGTTTTCGAAGGTATGTGCCAAAATATAAATACATCTGATTTTTAATACACATATGTATATTTAACCAAATTTTCGATCTCAAACTCATTCCATAAGTTCTTTTTTTATAAACGCATTGAATTTCGACGTCTCGCCTGTTATTCGTAGGCTTTTTCTTTTATCATCAAAAGCATTTTCTAGGTCAAAGCGCTGTTTCCAACTTCCCCCCCCCTCGATCAGCATTTCTTATACTCACTCGAAAGAGCGCAGAGATATATAAAAAGGTTAAGGAATGATTCAAAAGATTCTCTAAATAAAGATATTTTAACATGGTCTCCTTTAAGAAATCTTAAATCGCCTCTTAAAGTTTTATTATTTGAGACATTTAATGAATTCATAAAAATGTCAATGTTTCTGAGGTTTTAAAGTAGTAAAATCAAGACAGATAACTGCATAAAACAGAGTAACCGTTTCATAAATAAAGTGTTTCATAGCGGTATCTTGGTCATGTATGAGATCTTTGCAATTGGATAAAATTTTATTTTCCATTTTATAATTTTTACCATATATTAATTTTATAGGTAACGGAGCATAAAAATATTCTTCATTGTATTGCAAAACGTTAACACCACTTTCAGTCTTTACTTTTATTTTTATTCTTCAAATAACTCGTCTTGGCAACATTTTCTGTTCAGTGGGATCTACAACGGTTTTAGTTCTTCCCTCTTTTGCAAGTGTCTTTAATTTTTAAACAACTGCTGTCTATATATTCCAAAACAAGATGTTTAATTGTGACGTTTTTTCCATGTTTATTATTATTATTATTATTATTTCCATCAGTTGGTTAAAATTTTTTCCATATCGTAATTTCCATCTCTCGTCAGTTTGAAACCTTGTTTCAAATTGAAATTGTTGTTCAGTTTGAAACCTCGTTTCAAATTGCAATTGTTGTTCAGTTTGAAACCTCGTTTCAAATTGCAATTGTTGTTCAGTTTGAAACCTCGTTTCAAATTGCAATTGTTGTTCAGTTTGAAACCTCGTTTCAAATTGCAATTGTTGTTCAGTTTGAAACCGCGTTTCAAATTGCAATTGTTGTTCAGTTTGAAACCTCGTTTCAAATTGCAATTGTTGTTCAGTTTGAAACCGCGTTTCAAATTACAATTGTTGTTCAGTTTGAAACCTAAGTAACTGGTGATACCATCCAACTCACTTCTTCTATAATAATTTTATAGTCGTTATAATCAGTTGTATTTAACATATTCACATCATTACTCATTTAAAAATTCTATTTCTACTTTAAAACCTGTAATTTTGTATTTATCAAAAAGGTTAATTATCTGTTCGAAGGTTGCGTTAAAATTTACGGTTTGACTGTCGTGAGTAAGTTAGTCTAAACTTTCCGCAAAACCTTGGTTGTTTATTTTATTCAGTTTCATTTTTATTAACATTCCATATATTTTATACTTCTTCATTAGTTCTAGAATAACATAAAAAATGAGTGACTGCATGATGGAATGTATATCTTTGAAGAAAAACGTGTTAGTAGAGCCGCAATTCGAATAATCAGTAGGGGATACTTTAAATGTCGGTCTTGGGAATATGAAAGCCATGTTCTGATGATTTTTCTCAGTGGTAGTGTCTCCTAGTTTTTGACACTCGTTGTTAATCAAATCGAATCCATTAACAATGGTTACATGGTCATTCCTAATAGGAGACCTGTTCGATTTTATAATTTGAAATCTTTGATAAAGAAAACCACCTGAAAACAGAAACAATCATCTGAACTCTTGAGCGAAAATTCTATGCTTGCATTTTTGTTTCTGAGATAACATTTTGTTGCTTTTGAATTTTTCGAAATTCATAACTTTGTATATCTCGATTATAATAATAATTCATATTACTCAGATCTTTTCCATTCATTTCTTTAGATATAAAATATATCTTCTAAACATTAACCCATCATAGAGAGTTATATCTTTCAATTTATCATGAAAAACAGATTTATTTTTTAATAATCCGTCACTGCTAGTCTCGGTTAAAATATCTTAAAAAAAAGTTCTTCTTTAAAATTTGTACTCCTTCTATAATATCTATGGTGATTTATTTATATGGAAGAAAACTTTACATTGTATGTTTCTTTTCAATATCCCCTTTCTTTATCAGATTCAAATATTAAATTGTCTTCCACGCCATGCTTGTTCAGGTTTAATAACTCATTTCTTTGATTTGTAATCTTCATGGTAAAGCTCTTTACTTCTTCATGTTTTACATAAAAAATATAGACTTATCATACATTTCTACGATTTGATTGGTTGGTGGTAAGTATTTGTTTTGTATGGGAAGGAATAACGTACGATGCCCTTTTGTTTTAAAGGTTCTTTCACAATATCGCAGTTAATGTAGATATTGTTATTTCCGTTCGTTATGCCACCGATGTACTCTCCTTCTTGTTCATTTTCTTCATAAATTTTTCCTTGAAATTCCATTATTTTGTTCTGTTTACTTACAGATAAATCTCTTTTACATCCATTTATTAAACTGAGAGTATATCGTTCTGTAGCTGTTACTATACTAAACTGAATGGGAATATTTCTCTACTTTTCCTTCCATGTTGTCAAAGAACTAATCTTCGTTTATCAAGTAACTTTTTAACGTAACTTTGTGATTGTGTAATTTCCATCTGGAAGAATGAAATCGAACCACTGAAATCAGTCAACGTATTTAAATGTGATATTTCCATTACTTTCACTTATATTGTACCAAGAAACAAACATGGTGAATTTCTTGACTGCTACTTTTAAATTTTAAGTGGATGATCAAATTACCCCGTGAATTTCTTCCGGTTTACCTTTTGAATTTAAACCCAAATATTCCATTTACATGGCACAAATGTTCCGTTGCAGTCACTCAGGGTTTTAATAAAAGAATTTTAAACTTCTAAAGGAAATTTATTTTTATTTCTTTTGGCTCTGTATTTCTTGCTGTAAAAACAGCAGTTAACAAATAAAGGATTTTGCAGAAAACTGTCATTATATATATTATATGTTTTCCTGATATTTTGGGATATTTTATTATACGTTCATGAACATTTTTTAATTTCATGTATCCACCAAAAGACTCAAAATATTCAGCAAAAATATAATTCGGATGGTTATTATTCACGGATTCCGGGCTCTGTGGATACATTTAAATTGATAACATCGTTTTCGAATTTTTTCATTCTTCTATTCACTGCATTTGAATTAAACACTCCTCTAAAACATTTTTCATTTTTCAAATTATCATCTATCATTTTGTCGGAAATTTCCAGTTCTGACACACTAATTTTCCTTGCTGTTCATTTGTGATATATTGTACATATTGTTGCGAAAAATTCGGCGGTTGCGCCTGTATGTAAGCTTTCCGGCATAGCACTAGGGTTGCCATAAAATGGTGCATGGTAGGGTTACCAGATTGGCGACTTTATCGCCCATTTGGCGACCAAATCGGCGATATCCCATGGTCCAATCGGGAAGCTTCTAGAATAACTTCCTGTCGAGATATTTCTCGAAACCTGTGGAACCTAAGGAAAAGCTATATAAACCCCTGTGTTTCTGAGAGCCGGCATTGTGAGAATAGCTGCTTACTGTGAGTGCTAAGCTACGCGAGAGTTTTGTGAACGGAAAGCGATCGAGATAGTGCTTTGCCGTGAAGCTACCTTTACAGTGTAGCTTGACAGTGTATTGGTGATTGTTCCACGGTGTTTATTATAAGTTTAGTGTTGCCGTGAAGCTACCTTTACACTTACAGCCTGAAGCTGTGTTGCTGATTGTTTCAGCGTATTTATTGTAGATTTTCGACGCTTTTAAAGGTAATTTTGGGACTGTGCTGTAAATAGTGACTCTTGTAAATAAATTGTGCTTTTTATTGTTCTGCATCGTATTTTCATCGAATACTCTCAAATCCACGAACCCGTATAACGCAACAATATGAAAAAACATTCAAATTCATTCAAAAATAGTGTGTGACAAAATGAGTGTATCAGTTCAAACAAGAAGATAAAAACTCAGGACTAAACATTTTTGAGTAGTTTCCTAATTCAAAAGACTTCTTAACATCGACACCTTCGTTGCCCCTATCGTGTCTGAAGTTGTAGCTTTTACACCCGTTGTTAAAGCAGAAATCAGAAAGGCAGGGTTCGTACGAACCTTAAGAGTCCTTAAAATTCCTTAGGTTTTTTGGAATCGATTTTTGGTCCTTAAAAGTCCTTAATTTCGGCCAAAATCGGAAGAAGGTTCTTAATTTTAATCATCTGAAATTTCCGTCTGTTTTTACGACTGCCATTTTGACTGTGAATTAGCATTTTGGAAGAATATTGTAGCGTTTTACGGGTTCGTGGATTTGAGAGTATCCGATGAAAACACGATGCAGATCAATAAAAAGCACAATTTATTTACAAGAATCACTATTTACAGCACAGTTCCAAAATTACCTTTAAAAGCGTCGAAAATCTACAATAAATACGCTGAAACAATCAGCAACACAGCTTCAGTCTGTAACTGTAAAGGTAGCTTCACGGCAACACTAAACTTATAATGAAACACCGTGGAACAATCACCAATACACTGTCAAGCTATACTGTAAAGATAGCTTCACGGCAAAGCACTATCTCGATTGCTTTCCGTTCACAAAACTCTCGCGTAGCTTAGCACTCACAGTAAGCAGCTATTCTCATAACGCTCACAGTGCTTCACAATCTCGCGACAACTTCGTATCTAACTCGCTCTCAGAAACGCAAGGGTTTATATAGCTTTTCTTTAAGTTCGGCACGTTTCGAGAAATATCTCGACAGGAAGTTATACTAGAAGCTTCCCGATTGGACCATGGGATATCGCCGATTTGGTCGCCAAATGGGCGATAAAGTCGCCAATCTGGCAACCCTACCATACACTATTTTATGGCAACCCTAGTGGTATGCCGGAAAGCTTACATACAGGCGCAACCGCCGAATTTTTCGCAACAATATTTTTTGCGATTCACTGACATATATGGTTATCTTTTGATTGTGTGAATTGGTTATAATTTGTTCCTATTTCTAATATAAATGGTCGAATATTCAAGTTTCTAAGCAAGAAGTGAAACATAAGCATTTCGAAATTCATTTCTTCTAATGAAGAGTTTTTAAACAATTTTTCGCTTTTGGTAACGTGAATTCTTTTGCTTAACTGCTCTAAATTTGGCACCTATTTACCCTTTTGGCTATTTTAAGATCAGTTTTTATAGAAAATTTTTCATTCCGAGATCTGGGAATTTTTCGACGATTTTTTTATAACATTTAAAAGAATGGTAATATATTGAGACTATACTTAAAAAATAATATTAAAATAAAAGATTTTTATTTTTCGCTCTCATAGCATAAAGTTCCATTTTAACAGCTTATTATACATTATTCTGAATCTGAAAAATAACCTGTATTGCTATAAAGCACAATTTGTGAAACAGTTCTTAATAAAAGAAAAATTAACTGTGTAACTAATTTAAAATGTCTTTTTTAAAATTTTTTCATAGTAAGAGTTTTCCCATGTAATTGTCTCAGAATTCTCAGAATATGCATCAGTTTTCGCTATAAGATTAATTGTACTCTTTTTCCCTTTTTTGTTTTCAAAATATTTTTCGCTTTTGGATATTACAGAACTGGTAGGGATCATTTTTATTTAGGATTTTAGACACTGCAGCTTGGAAACTTTAGAAGGATTTGAAAGCAAAATTTATAGACACACGATTCTAGAAGATTCCAGTAATATGTGACAAAATGAAAAATGTGCCCATGGTATTAACACGTAATGGATGTATTTTACAGAATGTTTGCGATGAATTTCATACTTTTTGAAGAACGTTTGGAAGAATAATGAAAACGTAATATTTGAATGTTTTTTCATATGTCTTCTGAATTTCGATCTTGCTAAAGAAATAAAATTAGCAGCTTTTTCTATACATTGTAAATGCATTTAGTTTTTCTTTTTTCATTTTTTTTTCTAATGGAAAGGAAATGTGTTGAAGAAAGAAACTGAATGCATAAAGTAAATTATTTTATTCTTCAAATATATGTACAGTTATTATTATGTAAATTACCCAGTTGTTTATGATTTCAGCCTTTGCTATAATTTCCCATTTCTATTTCCTCATGTGATAGTTACTACGCCAGCTTAAATTAAAACTAAATTGTATGGTCTTTGACCACTACTCCACATTTTTAGTTTGAGTTTGACTGTGCTTGTTTAATAACATCCCCACGAGCTGTAATTAATTTTGTTAGCATCAGAACATGTCTTTATGTTCTAAGTTCTTTTTAAATAAGAGGCTTATTTAAACCTTTGTCTGACATTGTAGTTACTTTCAGACATAGCGGTAATTTGCTTCACATCTGTTGGGAGGTTTTGGACTATTTAACTTTTACCAAATCAAGTAAACCTTCATAGCTATATTGCACAGAGGTTGACAAGTTAGGAGATAAAGCATGCAGAAACTAGTGAGAACACTCGTTTGCGTATTGAGACAATATCCTGATTGTTAGAAAAGATGATCAAAGAGAAGGAAAATCGATTTAAATTAGCCAAAATGTTTGAGAATGCTTCAAATTAAAAAGACGCTTAAATATTTTTTGATATTTAAGCGTCTTTTTAATTAAAGCTCTTTCTAAGCAAGCAGCAGCGGTGACAGGGCGATCTTTTGTTATGAATCATGCTGATTACGATCTTAGTTTACAATTTATTCTATGCCGTTAGACATAAAATCAACCTGCTATTTGCTAAACCTCTAGTATGTGACAGAAATGAAACATAAAAAGAAAAAAAAATAAACATAAAGCTAACTGTTCGTAAAACATAAATGTCACTTATCTTTTTTCAAATATGTCCAACTATTATAAAATATTTATTGCTTCTTATGTGACAAAAGTGAAACATAAAAAAAGAAGAAAAAAATCAACATAAAGCTAACTGTTAGTACAACATAAATAAAATGCCACTTATCTTCTTTCAAATATGTCCAACTATTATAAGTGTAAAATATTTATTGCTTCTTGATACATTTTATAAAATTGATTTTATTCTCAAACTTATTAATAATTTTGTTAATTAATTCATGTTTAATAATAATTCATTCTACTTACGGATCTACTTGTTTTCAGGATGGTTTTACAAATTTGAATTTATTCAGTTCACATTTGCTCATAGATCCTTAATATTTTTCATTAATGATCCTTAAAAGTCCTTAAAAGTACTTAATTTCAGTGTGCAGAAATGTGTAGAAACCCTAGAAAGAGAAGAATTCTTCGTCTTTGTTTTAATACAATTGAACTTTGTCAAAGTTATTCTAACTCCATTTTGAATTTCTTTTTTTATTTGAGATTTTATTAAAGATACATGAAAATTATTGAAAGGAAATTTGTTATAATACTCTTGCACAAAATTATTATTCGTTTCCCCATTTCTTAGCAACTTGTCAAGCAACATCATTATCTAATGATTTTTGCATTCAAAGCCGCCGAAAATTTTTGATTTATCTGTTTTAAATGATCTTATTTATTTTCTAGGCTTTTGATGGTTAGTTATTTTAAAGAACTTCTTATCGTATGTAAACTTTTCAAATACATTTCCAATACTTTTTCTCTCTTATGACTATTATTTACAGTAGGTTTCTGATTCTTTACAGTTTCTGCTTCAATCAAATTTTTAGACTGAGAAATTTGACTGTTAAATTGGTCTCTTTCTTTAGATAATTTTGTTCTCAAATCGCTGGCCTTTTCAATCATTTAAACACACTTTTTTTCGTCAAATATTCTAAACATTCTGAAGGTGCATCACGATCATTTCCTTCCAAAAACGAATATTGATGTCTTTATTAAAATCAACCGGCAGAAATTGTTCACTACCTTCTATAGCTTAGATGAGATTTTCTTTCATTTCATAGGTACGGTATTCTATAGTATTAATAACAGGCTTATGAAATTTCTAAATAGGCTTAAGTATTTAGGTTTCTTTTGTAAATTTATCTTCCTTACTTGTCTGTTTTCTTTTTGTAACTTTATGGCGTCTAAAATGCTTTGCATGTTTTTCTTTCTTTTTTGTTTTTTAGTATCGTTCATTTATAACGTAACAAAATTTGCCTCATATAAAACTTTCTTTCTCTATAAATAATAAATATTAAAAATTATGTTAAAGAAGAAGACATTGCTATCTGAAACAAAATCTCTCATGCCTATTCCCCCCCTTTATGTTTTGTGATCGTAGAAGAATCTGGGTTGGGAAAAATAAATGTCTTAAGGAATTTATTTCGGAAGCTTAAATGACCAAGCTTTATATATATCAGAAGAAAATATTCACGAAGAGAATTATTCGGAATTAATTGCAATATTCAAAAGATTCCAAGGTATTCAAAAAGAAGATGTCATAAATTTTACAACTGATAAAAAGTTAAAAAAAGAATCGCTAGGAAAATATAATTAATATAACAAACCTTTCTTTGCAAGGAATGGTTTAGAAGAATTTGTAAAGTTAGATGATTGTAATCCGAATGAAAAGAATATAACTGTATTCAATGTTTGCCTTGTCGAAAATCAAACAAGTGTTAAAAATCATATTTTACGATAGGCATTAAAACGCTTCCACCATTTATCCTAGCCTATTACAATGTTCCTAAAGAAATAAGAATTAACTGTAATTATTTCATAATTTTTTTAATTTACAACCAAAAGAAATGCAACAGTCATGAGAGAAATTGCTGAGAAATTAACAAGGGAAAAATTTAGTGAAATGTACAATATGTGTACTTGCATGATTATATCAGATTTGGATTTTAAAATATAAGATGAAATATAAAAACAATTTTAATCTTATATAAACGAAAAAGTAATTGGAGGATTGGTTATATGTTTATCGCAAAAGTTACAAAATTTATTAACGATATTAGTTATTTTTTTCGGTATCTAATGTTTGTTAAATGCAAGTTCCTTATCCGCCTTCGCGCTTTTGCCTCTTGCTGCATTGAGCAGCGGTAATAGAACTCTAGATAAATCCTTAAAATATCGGAAAGGAAAAAGAAATATAGGCATACTTAAATGTTTTATAAATCTCTGTTGATTCTCTGAAAGCTAAAACCATGACGGAGGCAGAAGTTTCCGAGAGATAATTTGTTAAAGTTTACGGTTTTCCCATTTGAAACTTATCTGAATAAGAAAAAATTTGAATTGCTACTACATGATTTTTATACTATGTAAGTGAAGAAAGGAAAAGCTATCATTAATATACTCATTAATAATTTACTCTTTGAGAAACGATTACAAGAGCACTCGTTTTCGGGGCCTAGGACGCAGCATTTCTGGGACAAAACGAGATTAAACCTTGATTTAACTTTTAAGGAATGGTTTAAGCCTATGAACTGTGTGAATGATACAGCATACAAATATGTATTTAAAAACCAGAGATACGAAGACTAGAAATTATGTATGTAATAAAAATATCCTAAAAGATTTTGACAGGTTCAGACGCCATTCTGTTTTCCACAGTGCGTGAAACAATAGAAAGAGTGATTGTTATACTTATTATACAAGCAAAAAAGGCATTTGGAATATAATATTACCCGTTTCTAAAACCCGTTTCATGAACCCGTTTCTAAAAACAATAAACCCCTGTCAAAGGTGTTTGGGATGTTTGCGCTCTAAAAAAGTACTTTCTTAGCTCAAACAGCTTGTCAAAAGAAATAGAAAAATTCTTACGACATGTATATTGTAATCCTGAAACAAGATATCTTAGCGTCAAAGAACTGCTGAGGAAAACCAAAATGTTTCAGAAAGAAACTGAAACCTTTTTGCATCAGAAAAATATTTGTACAAAATCCACTCCTTAGAAATTTTAGATGAAGAAAATATGCTCCTAGCATTGACGATCAGCGGCAAGGAGATGTATTATTTTCAAGCCCTTTAGAAAATATGACGGTAGAACGAATTATTTATTAAATATAATTGATTGTTTTACTGTATATACATAGGCTATTCTCATAAACAGAAAAATTAGAGAAAGAAAAAATGGATTTAAAACGATTTTTAAAGAACGAGATTCTCATGAAGATTCAGGCCGAGAGAGGTGCAGAATTTACAAATAAAATTACTCGACAGCTGTTTAAAGATAAGAACCACAGAAAATGTGGAATTTGAATGGTTTATAGTCGAAAGATTTAATAAAACTTTAATTCATTTTTTTTAAATTTAATAAGAAATAATTGAAAAGATTAGAAAATATTTCGATGCAAATGAAACGAAAAGATACATAGATGTGTTAGATAAATTAGTTAAAAAGTATAGCGATTCATATCATCAATCGATAAAAATGACACCTTTGGAAACATCTTTAATATAAAGATAATAAAGCTGTAGTTTATAAGAATGGATATAATCCCGGAGAAATTAGAAAGCCGAAATTTAAAATCCGTGATATCGTCAGAATTTCTAAATTTAAAACCGTTTTCAAAAATGTCTTATAAAATCAACAGCCTTTTAAAATATTCTATATCTTACAAATTATCCGAAAGTAGTATAGAATGCTTTAAAAATGCTATAGATTGGAATGAGGTTTTCAAATATCAAATACTTTCAAAAACTTTCATAATTAACCATATTCATAAAATAAAAGATTGCGACATCGTATTGAAAACCGACTTGTCTGAAGAAGTCTGTTATCTTCAAGAAAATAGTTTTGAAGTATTTAACTAAAATGTGTTCAAACATTTATTTATTTGTTCTCTTTTTTTATATCATTCAGCCATTTTTATGCATTTTATAATTCAATTTTTATATGAAATTTTACCTTAATCCATTCTTAAATTTTTTTATAATTTGTTCCTTTTTTATTCTTATTTTTAAAGCTTTTATTATTATTTATCCATTCTTAGTTAGAAACACTGGACTTGTTATCGACCTTTTTTACGTTTCGTCTAAATTGTCCTCTTTCGATATCCTTATATCGAATTTGTCCTCGCAGGTTTTAAATTTTCTATTAAAAATTTTATTTTATATTATATCGTTCTTTGGGAATTAAAAAATTGCCAAGTTAGGCACATTAGTATATTCATTTTACGTCTGTCCTCATTTTTGGGAGTGTTCATTTTTTTAATAGATTTTAAAATTTACACTCGCTTTTATGCTTTGTTAATAAACATTTCATGATGTTCACGTAAAATATGAAATAGGAAAAATTATATTTGAAATTCAAATTTTGTGCTTTGAGATGCACATGTACGGAGGGAGGACTAAGTGGGCTCAAAATTTGGTGGCTCTAAGTGCTGCCGTTTTTCTATAACGGGAAGAACAAGCATGCATACCTAACTTGGTATAACTAAGTGTACGTTATGCCAATTTAACTAAGTGTACGTTAGACACTTGTAAGTTCTTCATTATTTAATAATAGAAGTAATCGAGGTAACGAAGTAATTGCAATTATATAATTTGAGGAAGCAAAACAGATTAAACAGTTCTAATTTAATTTTAACTGACTCCTAATGGAAAGTTGAAACTGACTTCAAAACTTGCAAATTTTGAAAATAAATATTGAATTCAATTGTTGTGGTGCGGAATTAACATGTCTGCTGCTTATTTTGGATTAATAAGTGTAATGTTTTCGTAAGTATAGGAACAAGACAGATGGATAAAATGTCAGATCACGTAATTTTTACAAAATTTATATTTTTAATTTAAAAGTGTCAAGATATGTATATTTGCGTCATTTGAAATATTTTTTAACTAGTAATGTTTGTAGATACATTAGGACTTTTTCTAGAAGCAGGAAAGATGAAATATGAGCAATGCCTTCCCCGAGACTCGAACCACAGACCTCTAAAATACGCGCCCAGCGTGCTGACCGCTACACCACGAAGCGGACCTAAGAAGGCGGGAGAAATACCTTATATACTCCCCCTTTTAAAAGGCGACTGGGGAATCGTAAACCCAATCTCCAAATCCTGAAGGTGGAGAATAATTATCCACCACCTTTTTCATTTCGGACGCCAGTGTAGAGATATTAGGTAAAACATTAGGTGCTGACCACTACACCATGAAGGCATGAAAAGAAGGCAGGAGAAATACCTTATATGTTTACGGCCTGAGATTCCGAAAATATTAAAAACAGAACGATTCCTTCTGGGGACAAAGCGTATAACCGAAAAATATGTAAGATTAAAAAAAACGTAAAAAAATTTCTTCACTTTAATTTAAAATAAATCACCTATTTAAATTGCTCATTTTTTCTTTTTATTTTAAAAATAGCAGCGAATATCTCCGTAAACTAAGCCATTTCAAAATTAATCCTTATCACAGCATTTTTACATAACGGCACATTTTTCATAACGGTACATTATTACATAACGGCATTTTTTCTTACATAACGGTACATTTTCTTACATAACTGCATTTTTTTCCTTACATAACGGCACATCTATTTTGTTTACTCGCAGGAAGCATTTATGTGTGTCCTCATTTCTAAAATTTAACATGCAACGGTTGGGAAGCATTTGATGCAGCTAAGATGTTAATTTAATATTATTAACTGGTGTTTATAATGTTCGATTTTTAATGATTTAGAGAAAAAGTCGTTGCCAGGCTAATACATAATTAAGTTAACTATAACAGGTCAACGTAGCTCAGAACTGGTAGCATGCTAAAGCTTCACCAGTGGCTGAGAGGTTTATACCAAGGTTACTATACTGCGAAGCTTGCTTTTCTCAATCAAGGTCAAACAGCGTAGTGACGTCGACGTTCTGCTGAAGCAAGGTTTCTCCGGCTTTTATAAGTGACGCCACTGAGACCAGAGAAAAAGTAGGATAAGGTTGCGTATAAGTCGTATCCCTTAGGAAAAAATAAATATAAATCGTAGAATTAATGAAAAAATAAAAATTATGTGTGGTAATAATATCTTGTATTGTCTTTGCTGATATTTATTATAATAAAATTCGCTACAGTTTACTCTCTTGGGTAAAATTAATAAAATTTATGACCACCAATTTAAAATTACTTAGACAATTAGTATTTAAGTCGTACTACCTATTCCTTAAATATCACTATATTTCAAATTGGACAATTATAATAAAACTTTTTTTGTCTCAATTAATTCATTTGCACAGTTAATTGCAACAGTGATCACAAAGGTATTTTTTTTATTTTCTTATCAAATCTAGTACATAAATCGTCTGCCCATCCTTTGCATTTACAAGGGAGTAATTCTTTTTGCCGGAAGAGATGCAGTTAGCGTGATATTACGCTTAATAGTGAAAAGGCACGACTTAAGGTGTTTTACGAACTGAGCAAGCTTGCCTTACGTCATTGTCTCCAGCATCGGAAAGAGTAATGTTTGACCTTCAATGATCATAACTTTGGCTATTGCCCATGGTTAAAACCACTGAGTACTGGTACTTCGACACAGGCTCAAAGCCGGGATTGCCTCGTGTGTGTTTTTCATGGTTTTCTTCATATGTAGTGTTAATGCGCAGCCGTTTCGCTTAGAAAGTCCTTCACGAAGGCACCCCTGTCATTGAGCTGATATGCCTTGTATGCGTTGTCAAATCCACATATCTTAACATAGAATGTTAAGATTAACAAGAGTTTCGTAGTCGAGTAATAAGTGTTCAGTTACAGTTTAGAGATGGGTTTGGTTTTGGTTTACGGAATTAGGGAATGTCTTTCTTCGATTCGCATAGTAACCAGTACCCTTTGTTTGTAAACCTGTTAGCTAGAATAAATTGATTTTATAATTCAATGGTGAACATTATTAAAAATAAATATAATTAATTCTTTGAAAGCTGTGTCTGTAAGTAAATGCAATGAAGAGCTGAACGCATGTGTTTACATGATGACAAATAAATAAAAAATAATAAAAAAGGTATTCCGATGCATTATAAAATTTGCTGTTTTAAATGATTTTAGTCTGTTATGTTGTTGTTGTTGTCATGTCCATTACTACATGGAAGAATGATTGCCAGGGCCCACTCCGAAGAGAGGTTGGACTTCTATTTTCCACCCCCAATTTTGAGGGAGAGCACCCCGGGGTGGAATCCAGGGGTCTCCCACCAATCCACACGAGAGGACTTTCGGATCGCCGCGTATTTAAAGTGCCGCCCTGCCGCACCGACACTATACATTTACAAACAACCATGTCTTCTCCGGGATTCGAACCCGGGCCCTTCGGTACCGTAGTAGGCTCCCCTAACCACTATACCATCTGGGCGAATTAAAGAATGATTGCAAGAGCCTACTCCGAAGAGAGGTTGGTTTTCCGAAGAGAGGTTCTATTTTCCAACCCCAATTTTGAGGGAAAGCACCCCGGGGTTGAATTCCAGGGGTCTCCCAAACCCTCTCCTCTCCTACCAATCCACACGAGAGGGCTTTAGGCTCGCCACATATTTAAAGTGCCGCCATGCCGCACCGACACCATATATTTACAAACATCCATGCCTTCTCCGGGATTTGAACCCGAGCCCTTCCGGCAGTCAGCGACGCTAACCACTATACCGGTTGGGCGGCGACTGTTATGTTATCGGGTGGAAATACATCAAGCTGTTCTGTCACGAGGTATGTTATCGATATTGATAAAACATTTCTTAGGAATTATAAAATTTTTGCAAGTTTACGTAATGATTATCAATTGGTGCATGTTAATTTAAATACACTTTGAATTATGCCACTTAGACGCATAATTAAAGATAACACGGATATCTAAATTATCAATAAGAAACTTCGGTGCTTTTAAATTACTCAATTTGTTAAAGAGTTAGAATCTCAAGGTTAAATCAAGTATCATATATCTCATTGAATACTACACTGAGGAGATTAACGATGAGCTATGTCGAATGAAGGCCTTTACTTTCTCTCAGCGGCAACGGTTTGTAGATAGTGCACTTAGAACGTAGAGGTGCAACATTTCGGTAATACTTTTCTAAAAACGTTTCTGTAAAATTTAAAAAGAAATCCTAAAAGAAATGTCCTTTTTTCGCACAGCAAGTCATTGCTATTACTAATAGTCGCCTGAGCCATACAGAGTTAGCGACATTGGCATCCATATTTTTGAGCCCGAGTTTTAATCCGGTTGAAGGAATGGATGTATGTGGACAGTGTCTGTGCGGCATGGGGGCACTTTCTGACGAGTCGAAATTTCTCTCGAGTGATTTAGTGGCAGGGAAAGCTGTCGGATCTATCCTCCAGTGTCTTCTCCATCAAAGGTGGTGGTCTAGCCACATATTTAGTGCAGTTAAACTATACCTGTAAAACCAGCAGCAAAATTCTGGTGACCCTTCTACTTTTGGTAGTATAAAGTATAATCTTTGACTTATTTACTCTCTATAAGTTTATTTGTTCTGAAAGAAAAATTATTTTTTTGAAAACGAAAAAAGGAATATCTTATATTCAAGTCAAATTCTGTTACTCAGCTGAACAAATGGAAAACAAACAATCTGTTGCTTTTTCAACATTTGTTCAGAAAGAACTGATTTTTTTAACTACCATATAATTTTTTCCCACTCGTTATTTTAATAATAAAAATTTCATTAAATGTATTTCTAAACTCTTCATTTCAGAAAGGTGAAGTAATTTAGAAATATTCTTTCAGCTACTTTAGTATAAAACCAATAATGTATGGAAATTGCATTCATAATAGTTTAGCATCTTGCAAATGGAGAAATTAAATATCTAGATAAATATGGAGAATTAGCTCCAGTAATTTTCTGTTTAAACACCAAATTTCAGTGCCTCAGCCGGAAATATTCACTCTTGCTTCAGTCCTAATTACAAAGCTTACCTTGTCTACAAACATATAAGCATAAATTTCAAGCCGCATTACCGTTTCCACATGCTCTGAATTACTTAACCAAGTTCCCACTTCATTAAATAACATTCCGCTTTAACTATTAATGGCTACGAGTCACGATGGGAAGTAATTCCTAGCTTTCGTTGCGCTTACGAGTAAATAGCAGTTTCAAATAGCTTATGAATTTTAAATTAGTTAAATGTGTGTATATCCTTCACATGCTTAATTGTTGTGAGCTTGTGTATGTTGTTTTCTTTCACATTTATGTATACTATAGTTATTCAAACCATACTTTTTCTGTGTATTAATATATTTACTAAAATATTTGTTGCAATATTTGTTTTAAATTCAGAATTATTTTAATTGTGAATTAATTTCTATTTTGTGTCATGTTTTTGACGGTACGTATAACAGCGCTTGCAACTATTGTATCAACAATTATATCAGAACATAAGGAAAAAAAATCCTTCCATGTATGCTTGAAATAAACAATAAGAATACCGAGAGATCATGTGTTCGATTCCGGGTGAAGGAACAGAATTTTTAAACTTCCATAGTCTTAATCTTTCTATTTATTAATGTTATAAGTGTTGAAAAGCATATAAATTACATATACTGTAAATTATGCCAATTAAATGTAGTATTAAAAATCAGTAATAATAGGTTATTAATAAGTACTTGTATTGCTTTAAAATATCACAGTTTACTTCTCATACAGCAAAGTAGTTTTATAATTTACTTGAAGATTAATAAATTAAAAATATTTTGCCGAAAGGCTAGCAGTAGTTGTAAAAACTGACTATTTTTTATCCGGGGGAATTAAGCAACATCTCATACAAGACTGGCAACAGATTTTAGAAGTCGTTATTTGCCAACCGACATGATAAAGTAATGCAAAGTCATGCCAAATCCTGAATGAATTAATGTCAAATCATAATTTTGACATATCACAATATTCAATTGCGAATGCTTTTAGCTTAGAAATGTATTCAGAAAGATATAATAATTCAGAAGAAGTTGTAGAGGCATTAGCTCTTTTTTTAAGAAGCAGGAGACATGAAAAATGAACAATATTCTCACCAGGACCTGAACCTGGACCTCTCGAATGCGCGCCGTGTGTGCTATCATTACACCACGCAGCCATGCTGGAAGGAACGAGAAACGACCTTATATACTCCCCTTTCTAAAGGGAGACTGGGGATTATGCGGCCCAGTCGCCAGACCCTGGTGGTGTCAAATTATCATTTTCCACCTTTTAGTTCGGGCGCCACTGTACAATCATTAGACGTTTTTTCATTTGAAGCAAGAAACATACAAAATGAGACATGTCCTCACCGGGACTCGAACCTGGACCTCTGGAAATACACACGAAGACATGCGGAAAACAGAGGGAAATGCCTTATATCCTCTCCTTTTTAAAGGGCGACTGGAGATTAGGGGACCCTCATTGCAAATCCTTGTGGTGGTGAATTATTGTCCATCACCTTTTAGTTCGGGCACAATTGGAGAGCCATTAAATTATTTTGAAGCAGGAGATGTAAAAAATGTACAATGCCTTTGCAGGGACTCGAACCTGAACCTCACGAGTTTGAGCCGAGCCATTACACCGTGAAGGCTTACTGGAAGAAGGGAGAAAATACCTTATACAGTTAAAAAATGAATTAAAAAAGCAATCTATTAAAACTGTCTCCTTTGCAGTTTCAAAGAATTTGCATAAGGGGAGCAATTAGCCCTATATTGCACGAATGTTTCATTTATCAGCCGAACATATGCTATTCAAAAATTATGTCGGAAAGAGGGAAAAACATTTTAAAAATATATTTCTTGTTTTAGTGTGTTTAATAAGCTATTTATCACTAATTACTACTGGCAGTAAGTGCCATTCAATGATAACTCATCTCTCATTATTACCACTTATACAATAGGAACTGCAAACGAAAAAAATATATCTATATTTCAGTATTATGCTGCTAAAATTCTATCAATAACAGAGAGATTGCTTGACCACTGTCTCATCACGAAGACCCTTCTTTTTCACTAAGAGGTTGCTCAATATACTTCATCTTTTCCTCCTTTCATATTACACGTCGTACTTTCTTTGGATGCCTTATTTTGTAAGTATGTCCTTGGAACACTTCCAACAGCAATTTCATTTAAATTTCCTGAGCCTGATATTCTGCCTACGTTTTCTGACTGCCCAGCGGAGTGAGTTTCAGTTCAAGACCGTTATTGCCATACGGGCATTCACTTGAGAAGCAATAAGATTTACCGTATTACTACTTGTTTTTGTGAATTTGTTGCCAGCGTTACCAATTTTGTTATCCTCCCTACTTTCGTCTTCAGTGTGAAGCACTGGCACTGAAAACCATATCTCTTTAGTCAATTAATTTAAACCATATTTTAGTTTTTATTATTATACAAAGCTTAGCAATGACATTATATATCACAGAAAGAGCTTGAAATGCATAGGCAGCGTGTTGTTAGCCGATTTATAGAAGTATACCATTCAGAATCTGACTGAATGCCTGTCGTTCCTGATCAACAATATAGAATTTAATATATCTAGAGAGTTATTCAAGGAGAAATGGTAATTTTTCGCTGTCTGTTTTAGTTTACCTCACGTAAATTACGAATATAATGTAAACTGCGAAAACAAATGGGACAGTTCTATATCTCTCGTTCTACTGGACCGATTGACGAAATTCGAATTGCGTTTTTCATGTCTCGAAAGCGCGACTTAGGATATGTATTAGATTTATATATAGCATTGTTCTAATATAGGTATTTTGACGCGAAATGGGACTGTTTCTGATATGACATGCCGATTTTGTTTCCATATTTCGATTCTACGACTGAAATTACGCCTAAATATAAAATTTTGTAATTTTTGGAAAAAATTTAAAGTTTATCTTGGCGCACTTTTTTCTCAGTTTGCGTCAAAAATAATTCACATGGAGAACCTTTCAACATATGGCAACTTATTTTCCTTTCTCTTTTTTCATTGTGTATGAGTCAAAAAAAAGGTCACTTCGTTCCTACTTTCAAATAATTTTAACAAAGTGCCTAAACCACATTTGATGTTATTATCGCTTTCAACAAATATGCCAAATTTCAAACCGCGCCAATATGTAAACTCAAGTATATCCTACGAAATTTAAAAAAAAAAAAACTATAAATTTTTTGCAAGTATGCTAAGAAATACATCTACTTTAAGATGATGTCAAAACTTTTATAGATTATAATTCAAATTTTTTTCGAAAAATGTACAAAAATTATTTAGAAATACAAATTTTAAAAATAAATCATAAAAAATGGGTGAATTTTATTTGGAATGAACCTAAATTTCTGAATGTGAAAGGAAAAATCGAATCATTTAATAAAAAGGAAGACAGATTAATGAATATGTATACCAAATTTAATTAACATTCAGAAGCTAAAATTTTGAGAACTAATTTTTTAAAAACTACTAGTGCGATTTTTACAAAACTTCACAGTTTGGTGTAATTTGAGTCGTAGAATCGTAATATGGAAAACAATTGGCATGTCATTTCAGAAAAGTCCGATTTTGTGTGAAAATACCTATATTAGAACAATGCTATATATAAATCTAATACATATCTTAAGCCGCGCTTTCGAGACATGAAAAACGCAATTTTAATTTCTTCAATCGGCCCAGTTGAACGGTAGAACTATATTTATTATAAGCAGCATTTATTACGTATATAAAAAGTAAACAGAATTATTAAACTGAATGAATTTAAAACAAATATAATACGGGAAGGTATAATACAGTCATGTAAAGAAAAATATATCTTGACGGCGAAACGGCTACGGCGAAATGGCGACAGCGAAAAGTCCTAGACCCATATGAAGGAGCTGTCAAAATCCATTCGAAGTCAGCTGCGTTTCTATTCCAAGCCTGGACGAATTTTTTTATAATTAAATTTCAAATGAAATTAATGAAACGTCCATTTATTTTTTTAATTCCTCAGCTTGCTACAGTAATACCTAATATACATTTGCAATTAAAAAAAATTGCCACCTGGTCCAAAACTAACAATAGCTCTGAGAGGCTGCATGCGAATTAGAATGGCATATGAAAACTACGGTAGCACAATGCAAGCGTGAAAACGAATATACTGCATATTCGTCTAAACAAGGCTCGCACGTCAAAATATCGCGTTTGTTTTGGAATGATGCTTATGTGCGCTTACTTTGTAATCTCATTTGCAATGCAGAAAGGTGTTTGAAGTATAAATATTTTGCACAAGGTGGGTGTTAAAAATATCCTGCATGTCGCCCTCTTCCGTATTTAATCATTAGGCACAAAATCCATTTTACTTGTTTTTACGAGAGAGTGGAACGTTTTTATCCCTCCCCCCACGCTACTAGAGCCAGAGACCCGAGACTCAGGTTAAGGGAGGTAAATATTGAGAAAAATCGATATTAACGACATATTCGGAAGCCGGAATTTTTCTCCTCAAATAATGGAATCATTAAGAGACGGCTTCGGATCTAGCAGTTCGTTAGGAAGCTGGAATTACTGCTTCGCAAGGAAAGAAAAAAGTGAAAGTGGGGGGAGGGTAAAAAACGTCGCCTTGTTTGGGAGAAATCCTAAAATTCCTACATTAAGTCCTTATAAATTTAAGGACTGGCGGAGATCGAGACTCAGAAATAAAAATTCTTCACGGCAGTTTTTGATGTGTTCTCAGTTAATAAGAGAAAGCCTGTTCTCTTTGTTTAGTTTATTTTCGTGGCATTTTATATATTTCTGGAGAAGGAATCGAAGGTGATAATATTTAAAAGGCAAATATTATGTTACGGTGTTAGGATATTTAAGAGAATAAAAAAGATGGTGGAAATTTGTTGCCGTAAAATGCCTGCCATGATTAAATAAATTTACTTTTTCAGATCTCTGGGAGAAGAATTAAAGTTTCTGACAAAGTTTAGGTCTTCAAGATCTTGTGAGGTGTATCAAATTGAAAGAAAAAGGGGGGACAATAACTGGGCACAACGGAAGGTGTGCAGATACATTTCAGCGCTTAGACGAAATTGTTATGTTGGTTTTCTCAAAAGGCATTAATGTGCGTGAATAATAATAGTGATAAATGTATTTTAGAATTAGGATATTTTTAAATGGTACTAATTCGCTTGTTTTCTATGCTTATGGTCTATTTAGCTTTGTATTTTTTGTTTTGATAGCTGATTAATTCGTTTCATGTAACTTATTTTCTCTGTTCATTAAGTCTGTTAACAAGTTCTATTTATCTTGGGTCCTCTGTTCGTTAGATTAATAGTTGTTTTATTTAGCGAGGTTTGTTCGTTTGATGGCTAGATAGGTGTTTTTAGGTAATTTCTTAGTTCATTAATTGGTTTTATTTAGTATGGTTTCTCCAATAGTTACTTGTTTTATTTTACTTTGCTTGATTTATCTTTTCGTTACTTTGTTATTTGATATTATTTAGCTCGATTTCTCTGGGTTCATTTGGTTAGTCAGTGTTATTTAGCATGGTTTATCTGTTTCATAGATGGCTATTTGATTTCTATGTTTTTCTTTTAGTCAGTGTTATTTAGCATGGTTTATCTTTTTTATGCATGGATATTTGATTTTACTTAAATTGATTTCTCTGTTCGTTAATTTATTTTACTTAGCTTGGTTTCTCTGCTAGATAGTTGGTTGAATAAGTTTTATTTCGCCTGGTTCTCTATTTTATTAGTTTATTTTATTTAGCTTGGTTTCTCTGTTTGTTGGTTGGTTCTTTGATTTATTTAGCTTGGTCTCTCTGTTATTTTGTTATTAGGTTTTGTTTAGATTGGTTTCTCTGCTTGATGGTTAATTGCTTGGTTTGAATGACCTGGTAAAATTTTGAAATAAATATTTGAACCTCTTTTACAGAATCACTTTTCTTGATCTTTGTCATTCACATGTGATGAAAATAATGTATTTCACAGCAATGTACTCAATATCGAATACAAATATTGGCTGGACTGCAGATTACGGGCCAGTCGCCAAATGAAGTGAAATCGCGCCAAATCTAGTAACCTTTTGGAGTCATGAAAATCGTTAGGATTTAAGGTTACAGTTTATAGCATTTAAGCGGGCTTTTTGAATTTTCGTCATTTCACTGCGCTTCTAGTAAATTGTGTGAGCAAAATGGTTGAAAGAGTTGAACGTCTGGATTTTACTTATTTCATTCGGTTGCAAGATAAGGGCGAACGATGTGTGATAGAATGATGCATGAATTATGGTTTTATTGCGAATATGTACGAATGTCCTAAGTATAAAAGTAGTATGAAATTACTTGAAATGAAAGATGCGACAGATTTGCGTGCATAGAGGGTGTGTGTCCATTATATGTGGTTAAGCACATGGTTGAAATGAGCCGTAGAGTCAGTGTTGAATGAGCGCGCCATTTTGAATTTCATCTCCATACATTTTAGAGTGGATATAAACAAATGCGAGTTTCTACTATTTATTATAAATAAAAATTTATTATAAAAATATAAATTACGTAGTTAAAATTGTTTAACCACTTTTTTATTTTTACTATTCTATTGCTCATGTTTCAGTAGATCAAAATTTTGAATTTTATCTTTTTTTCTTCTGCATTTTTTTTAAAGTTTCAAATTAAATATGAATCAATGCTTTCCGATCATTTATTGCTCATTTACTGCTTATTACAATTTCTTAAATTTCGTGCTAAAACTTTTTACTCCATTTTGCTACTGTCTTAAAAATGATATGAAAAGTTTTAATATTGCTGATGCCATAAAATACATAGTTATTAACTTTCAAATACTTTATCGTTGTTTTTCTTGAACTTCTGTTTTAGATATTTTTGCATGTTTACAGGTTGTTTAGATATTTTTCCATGTTTACATGATAAATTTTTTGCATGTTTACAGGATTTATTCAAATTCACAACCATCTAATATGGCGATATGATGAGTTAGTGATTTTCTAAAACGCGCGAAAATAACCGATTTGGCGACTTTTCGAAAATGCGCTAAACTGGCCCGTAATATGCAGTTTTTAAAAAATATTTTTTATTTAATATCAAATTTATCTCATATAGCCTTATTTAATGATCAAACGTATCATTTTTAAATTCCCATTCCTGCACTAACGAAATAAATTGAAACAATCACTCAAATTAAGAATTTTAGCGTTTTAAATCGCACTTCGAGACACACGTATTCGGGTGAAGACTGCATCTGTTGAAAGTTTGGTGACTTTAGATCCTGCGGCCTTTCTATTGTACGAGAAGCATACACACATACATGCATACAGATTTTTTGCTATTGAATAACAAAGCCAGACTCACTTGTTAAACGGTAGAAAATTGTCGACTAGGAAAAAATAAGCTGAGTCGTAAGTTTTCGATCTTGAAAAATGTTATTTCAAATGCGGTTTTTGTAGACTAAGTAAAAGCTCTAGTATACTATAGCAAAAGTTTTATAGATCTTTTACTATTGTTTGAGATTTAAAATACCTAGAAAAACCAAAGGCTACTAAAAACGTTCTTTACAGAACTTGTGCATCTTGAAGACCAAATTTTAAATATCGATTTTTTTTTTTTTTTTTTGCTTTTTAATTTTTCCCTTTTTTTTGTGGGATTTAAAGAAATTTTCATTAACAAACTCAGCAACTTAAAAGCAATATGTAATCTCTGGGTTAAGTGTAAGATTTTAAGTTTAATAAACAAATTTATCTATTTAAAAGAAATCGTACTTCTCCCTTAAATAAACTATTTTCACTTCCCACGCCCCAGTGTGTTGCCATTCAACAAAGAGTAAGACATTAAAATTCAAATTTAATCTGTCTGTTATCGATTAACAAGCGAAGCGATTTAAAGGCAATAAACGATTTAAAAGCAAATTTTATTTCTATTATTATCAATTAATAAACACGATTGGTGAAATTGCACTACATGGATTCTTTAAGATCAATCATTTTATCTTTTTCTGTAATAATTACTTTATATGGCCCAGCTCACAAGGGTCTGTTATTATAAAATAACATTTGTTGAAAAATATTGTAAAGATATTTGCATAAAAAGATTGAAAAATTGGAAACAACGAGCTCTCGCGCTTCTGATCTTTATCTCTATAAACAAAGAAGAAAGTCTGTTGTCTTGTCCTTCCGAAATATAAGTAAATGCTTAATGAAGAGCCCGAAGAATATAGGCATTATAGAAGTAAACGAAAAGTACAAAAAACCAAAACAGCCGAAAGAACCCAAAATAACGAAACATTTTTCCTAACTTAATGCAATGAATAGCCGAGTCCAATAAGAAATCAGAAATAGAAGATAGCAATTCAGAATGGTCCATCCCAAGCAAAACAGCAAAAATTGAAGAAAATTCTCCAAAATCAGAAATCACGCAACACAACAGATATGGTAATTTATTCTCAGAAGTTTCCGTAGAAAATCGCACAGCAATTAATCCCGCAAAGGAAGAAAAACTCAAGGAAACCTGAACTGGCTAGAATTAGATAGTAAACAGCGAACCATCTGCACAGCAGAATACGAATCGCAACTAAGAAGAGACTCTATATACCCCAAAAATGCTGAAGGTCACAGAAAAATACCTTTAACGCTGGACCAAATTAAAAGAAACTACCACTCATATTTGTTTGATCAGGTAAGAACTACTAAAGCCATACTAAAGCCATACTAAAAACAATTCCTGAAATAATACCCGAAGAAGCAATATTCCAAAATCTTACTGAAAGAAAATTCCCACTCCGGAAAGTAAAACAATTCACGAAAAAGACTGAAGAAGCTACCCCTATACTTCATAGAACTTGATAATTCGACTGAAGGAAACGCATTCTTTAACGTCAACAATATCTTTAGTTTTAATGTTAAAGTAGAAAAATACAGACCAGCAGGAAAACGCCCTACACAGTGCTATAAATGCCAGCGGCATGGGCACACGCGACACAGATGTTATCATCTGGCCAGATGCTGTAAATGCGGACTTAACCATAGAACAAATGAGTGCAAACTAACCAAAGAAGAACCCCCAAAATGCGTATTTTGCGCACAAAAACATGTTAGCTCTTTTACCGGCTGCATGGAATAGCAGAAAAGAATTACGGAAATTAATAAGAAAAATAAGATGACGAACTGTACTCCGACTACCCAGAAGCAAGCCAAAACCCCGACAACTACTGCAGAAAGTTTCCGACCCCTGAAATTATCACAGCCTGATGTCACGTATACTACAAAAAGATCCCGCTATAGCAAGGTATTGCAGAACAAGACCGAAGATAGTAATGTTTTCCAAACGTTCTAGGCACTTTCTTAAAAAGCAGGAATATTCACCCAATTCCTGTAATAACTCAGTCACTACTACAGCCATCGTCATCAAACTTTCTACAATTATTTTCTGGGTTCTAGAAAAGGTCGATGTCCACTTTTTTTGAAAAAAAAAGTAGCTAAAACCAGAGATATTAATTAAAAACTCGGAAACACGATACTTTTTGCCCTCATTTTTCCGAGTGGCATCAGTCTCGCAAGCCGGAAATGAAAACCTGCTTCATTTTCAAAGTTGTTGCCACTGCTCGCTTTCAAATCCTAGAGTTTGTTAAAAAAATTTCTAAGTTTTTACGTATGAGCTAAAAATCGCATTACCAATCATGAAATACATTATTCCCGTTTCCAAACATTCGCGGGAAGCCATTTCGACTATTCCCATCTTCGTACGACTTTAATCAACCGAAATATTAATTAAAAACTTTGAAAGCGCTAATTTTCGCGCTCATTTATCTCAGTAGCAACAGTCTCGCGCGTTGAAGGTAAAAATGCTTAATTTCGAAACGTGTTGCTACTGCTCGCTTTCAAATCGTAGATTTTGTTAATCAAAAATTTGTAAGTTTACAAAATACATATAAAGAAGAATGCCTGTTTGTGTGTTTGTTTGTTCGCGTTATTGATTTCTGATCAATTATGATGAATTTTGTTGCGGCATTGAATCAACTAAAATTGAATATAGGGAAAATATTGGATGGAATTTTGAGCTTTTACGACTTTTAATTAGAAAGACGAAAATCATTAAAAACTGCGTGCCATTATTGCTGATATAATATGAGAGAATTAGTTTATTTTTCTATCGAAAATTTTTATGTGAGTTCCATATCGCATCAGAGGGAAAAATGTATGACTATGAATCATATTTTTTGCATCGTTATTAGAGAAGGATTACAGCGGTATCGTTCTCTTTGTTGTTAGATGCATTACTCTAAATCTAATTTAACTGGCGTCAGGTACTTCCGCTAGTTTATAAAAAAGAAGATGGCATATCTAATTGAAAATAACAGCCTCTTCTAGAGGCTAAAATGTTCTAGAAAACATACCAGTTTTTTTCAGACACCACAGAACCATTAACTTCATGAAGAAATTAGGAAACAACTTTTAGAATGCCAAGAACTATAACCTTCGACCATTTTCAAATATATAAGGAACTAAAAGGACATTTAAGAAATTTATATTTGTATATTGGTCTCTTTCGCATAGAATATGTTTCGAAGTAATTCGCAAAATAACGATTTTCAATAAATTTAAATATTTTAGTATTCCGAAGATACATTAAAAATTCACAAAACAGCAATATCACGCTACGCTACATTTAAAATTTATAGTTGATATTTGCATGCATTTTAAATTCGTCTCTGACTCGAAAAACGCTAAAATATTCATTTTTAGTAGCACAAATTTTGCTTTATAAAGAATTTGATCCGAGGTAAATATTATTACATCTGATTACTACTGAAAACTAAAGCATAGCTATGGTTAAGGCGAATTAATTATTTTAAGCCTGAACGTAAGTAAAAGTTCACGTTTTTAAAAAGAGATTTTCGATCACTTTCTTTTAAGAACTCTTTAAGCTGAAAACTCATTTTCATATAAAGAAATTACCTAAAAAAAATTTATTTACGTTTTTTATTTTACACAAATCTACATAATTTCTTTGCGGAGATTTCTATGCCTTAATTGTTCTGCGCTCTGTATATATATATATGTATTAAATTTCTACGAATTTCCTAAAATCTTGAAAATTCTTATTTAAGTTGCATATGATATTTTTGAAGTTATCAGTTACAGAGTGCCCGTGTCATATTCTTTGTCCGGGTAAAGTATCTTAACAGGAAAAGCAACGAAATCTCGGATAACCCAAAAGTCGTCCTCATCGAGCTTTGAAATTTTATGACTATTTCAAAATTCATATTAATGGCAAATTGTTTCAAATAATGGCACACTAATATTATTACAAGTAATATAGAGGTCGAAATTTCAGCTGTAGCTTATGCTGCTAGCTTTAGAACCGTTTGTTTGTGCTTAAGGATTTTTTTAAGTAAATTCTTGAGATTGAAAATTACTTCGCAGTGGAAAAGTTTATTGCCATGCCATCGTTCTCATTCTCTCTGTTTGTGCCTGCAAGATTTCATTCCTAATTTTGTTCTATTTCATCCGAACTCAGAAGAGAAATTTTGCCACCCCGTTTCTTATAAAGATTATTAGCAGTTTCTTGAAATCAGATTGCAAAGGGAATATCATTATCTTGCTAAAACTGACAAAAATTTAGGAAGGTATTTTTAGGCGCTTCGATAATTTTTTCATAAGAATGCTTTGCGAACTAATGTTCAGTCACAAAAATTCGTTCTGCTTAGGAAAACCTCATCGACGTCTTGCATTAAATAAACGGTTTGCAAAGCTAACAGGCACAAATTTCAACTGAAACTGCAAGTGGTATATGGTTTGTAACAAAGATACATTGCTTGTTTTGCTATTAATATTTCTACTGAAGTTTTGAACAACTTGTCAGGTTTGTTCCTTCTAGTTGATTTTGCAAACATAACTGAAGTCCTGAATAAGAACAGGGAGCTTACGAAAAGCTCTGTTCGTGTGTGCGTGGAACAGTCAACACAAATAAGAAGGGGTTAACTTTACCCTTTATTTCTCACAGTGTACAGGTGCTCACGCACTTCGGGATACAGAGACCAATACTTCTGGTCTAAAACGTAGAAAATAAGAACTAAACTAACTTAACTAAATAAGAACTAAGATGCTTTACAGACACTAGAACGCGAAGATTGACCCTTTAATACTACGTATGTAGCGAGCAGAATGCAAAGACTACATTACGTCTTCAGTTATCAGTGAGAACTAAGTTCTGGCCTTAAAGGCAGGCACACGCATGGTAAGGGCAGTGAGAAATCTCTCTTTTTCTCTTCTTACTTTTGGCTTAAAGCCATACCTTATATACTTCTACAGTTTGCAACCTCATTTGCATAGATAAAATCTATTCGTGCTTATTCTGGCTTAAATGGAAAATAAGAGAAGACAGTTGTCAGGACTGTGTGTTCTGTGCATACCTTTAGCAAACATGTTGAAGTAACTCCTTAACCTAAAGTCCTGATCTGGAACAGGGAGCTGAAATGAGCTTTGTTCTGGTGTAGATACTGTGCTGGAGAATAACTGCACTTGAAAGGGATTTAAAATCCTCGTTTATTAAATCACTATTATTTACACACTTCCCAACTCGGGAGGGATACAGAAAGTAAAAGACCACACTTGGGCCTAACTTCACAATCAAATAAATTTGATACTAAAACTAAATAGAAATTTAATTAAACTTTGCTCACAGAGCAAATCGCGGAGTTGGCCTCTAACTAAATGGTGCGTAGCAAGAAATACTAATACAAGAAATACTAATAGCACTATGGCTTATAATTTTAGCTGCTAGCTGGTCAGGTGAACGTCGAACAGAATGACCGTGATCTGAGACTAAAAGCTCTCACACACTCAGAGGTTTCTACCTCTGGTTTAAATAGTACTTGGCTGTACTTCAAATTAGCATAAGCTTAAAACGCGCGCTTCTTCTGACGGGAAGTTGAAACAGAGAAGAGATAGAAAGATTTAAATTAAAATAAAACTTTGTTAGTTTAACTAAAACCTTACACAGTAAATGTTTAAAATAAAATAAATGTTAGTAAAACTTAAAATCCTTACAAACGTTCCCTTATTCTCTTGTTTACCACCTACGATTCTCTAGCAGAATGATTTTTAGGGTCGCGTTTTATGTAAATCAGGTAGAACCAGTATTAAGGGAAAGCCTCTGTCATTTCAGTAGAAGAACTTAGAAGTACTTAGTACAGCGTGTTCTGTCTTCTAGCCACGTCATTGCTTTAAGTCTAATCTTTACATTCGACCGTATCGTTACGTGCCTGCTAGTATTTGGCAGTGATCGTACTAGGGGCCAGCTTTGTTGGTTCCTGCTGTGCAGCTGCGGCTGGTTTTAGTTTAATGAGCGTTAGATTAGTTTCTTATTTTTATCTTAAGTAAATCCCAAGTGCAGGCTTTTTGTAAGCCCAAGAGAGACCAACTGTGAATATTTTTGAGTTGAAGAGGGTAACTGAACACTTCTTTGGACTTGTTATTGAAGCCTCAGAAGTAAGCGATTAGTCGCTACACACGTCTTAATTATTCTAGCTGCTAATGAATTAGTTAGAATCATATAAATCCAATTTAGTTAGATCATTTATCCAATTTAGTTAGAATCTTATAAAATACTTCAGACCTTATAAAATATAATCCATCTTATAAATAACAGCTTATAAAAAATAATATTTAAGATCTTATAAAGTATAATCCAATTTAGTTAGATTACGTATTCAATTTAGTTAGAATCTTATAAAAAATTTTAAAATGAAATAATTATTTCATCTTTTCGAGGGTTTTTTAAAACACCTTATTCACGCAACAACGGACTGAAATAAATTTTTTTAATATCCAAACATTTGAGAGTAAGAAAACACAGTATTTTCCTTCATAGCTATCGTTTTAGTAGACACGTTCTTAGTATTGAGTTGCAGCTGAAGAAGGCAATAATTTCGAATCGCTGAAAGCTCTTCTGCTGAAATAAAAGGTATATAAAAATGTTCTGTTTTCTTATACTTAGTTTTATTTCGTTTGTCATTTTTCTCCCATCGAAAACATCTGTCTTGCTTGATGTTTCACAGAACCTGTTCGAAAGCTGATCCAACTTCATGCAGTTAAGAAAACTAAACGGAAATCAAAACAAAATCTTCTGAATTTAAATCAAATGAAATCAAACGAACGTAGAAGTAACATTCCAATCCAACGAAATCAGAATTTAGAAGAATCAAGCGAATGTAGAAGATATTTCATGTTTTTGAAACAAATATACATCGTGTTCGCAAAAGTTCTTGTGCGATTTTTGTGTTCACAACTATTGATGTCAGAGGTATACCTTCGATTATAAAATGTTTTAAATTATTCGAATATTCATATTTTGCTACTGTAAAGATTTATAAAATCTCCCTCGTTTCCTATACTTAGGTTTAGGAAACCTTTATACTCATTACAAAAAGTTGGACGTCGGTTCCAAAAATGTTGATCAAGATAATTAATTTAAAAATTTTAGGTACTTGATAACATTTTCAGTTTGCTTTGAGAAACTGGTAGTAAATACGTTAGAGTAACTTTAGGTTAATTTTTTTTCTCTTCACTGATTTTCAGTGTTAGTCGTTTATCGTTTACTAACTTTGTGATTTACTAATTTGATGTAAAGTATTTTTTAATTTATAATTTTGCTGCACTTCATATGCAGAAAGCATTTTTGCCCAAGTAATTTGTAAGTTTTCATGTGTTTAGATTACTCTATCAATATTTTTGTGTTGTTGTATTACTTCAGAATCAGTCTAATAAAAAATTCATTAAACTAGAAATATTGTTTTCCTTTATTGTTAAAATAAATTATACTTTTGCATAATGAAACTCGGCAACGTCAAAAATAATAGAGCGCCAAACGATATATTGGCGAGATAGATTCTACCTCTAGTTTTTAGATGCAGTAGTCTTTAAAAAGGCTTTGTATTTGCCTTTTATTTCTATTTATTCTTTTCAGTATGTTACTTTCCCTTTATGAAATATACCTCTGATAATATTGTCTAATAGGTAAGCCTGAAGCTACTTGTAAATGAGTATCTTGTAAGTTCTTTAGTTTCAACACTTCAATTTAAATGTTTGTGAAGAGTGTTAACTTTGATTTGTATTCTTATTTGTGTTTTATTTAAATTAAGCAAACTCTCTAACTTGTTAAATAATGATTTGATGGTTATTCTAACTTATGACCCTTTAATAGATCGGTGTTAAAGGGAGGATAGTATACTCAAACGCCATAATTAGAATAAATGATATTCTACTGTGGACAATAAAAATTTAAAATATTTACAACTATCTAGGCATGAAAAATGCAACGAATCATCTCATGGTGACCATCTCTCTAAGAGGACTGCCTCTGAAGCTAACCAATGTTTCAGAGAACATAAATAAGCATTTATATCGATCATAGATTCTCCAAGACAGCCAGCTGCTCTAAAAATCCAAAATAATCTAGAAACGTGGGTCTTCATCCTAGAGTGTATCTATGATTTATTATGCAAGTTGCTAGTGTGTTTTAATAATACACCATAGTTATGTCAAAATATTCTTTTTAAACTTTTTGTGGCATGTTAAATCAAAAACTTTTTCAAAAAATAACGCACTTATCGGATTGATTTAATAATTGATTTAGTAATCGCATAAGTCATTTAATAAATATCAGAAACCAAGTTTTTATCTTTGTCAAAAAATAATAAAGAAACTCACATTTAAAACCAAAACAGATATTTTCAACGTGAAACGAAAAAGGTTATATTTTTCTCTCTGAGAACAATCAAATACGAATTATTGCATTCAAATGCATGCCACGATAAAAGGAAAGAAATTGTCAAGTACAACTTCGCAAAGAAGTACACGGATGAGTAAAAACTGAGACGCCAAAAATAAATCTAACGTAAATTCAAGCCGCATATAAAGCATTCTATCTTAGGGAGCTGCCATTTAAAACGTGCTTCCCATTTTGAATTTGTAAGAAACGTAATATTTATTTATAAAAAGCTTTCACCAGAAGCATATAAATAGGTAAATTATCTCCGAGTCTTGGTCTGAAGAATTTGCTTTATTTCATTTAAATTCAAAACACTGCTGATGTTTTATTTCAGTTTTGTTTAAAGGTAAAATATATATTTATTAAGCAAATGAATATAAATTTTTGTTTGAAGCATAAACTTCTGTACATTAAATGTTCAAATGGTGAGCGAAATGACGTGTAGACAGTCCATTTAAATGCAATTACTGCAGTTAAAAAAAAGTTAATTTCAGTTTTTTCCATGGTATGTTTATTTCTAATATACTGAATAGTTGGATGGAAACAGAGAAACCGATGGACAATTTAGCAAATAATATATTTATTTTATTAAGTTCTACTTAATTTGCGTGTCCTTAGCTACCACAACTTTAGTGAAGTGTCTAGCGACTTATTCACTCAAAGAAATATTACAGACGGCTCCTCTGGAACTTAAGGAAAGCCTTCACTTGTGTTTTAATTTAAGACAGAAAATAAGGAACTAGTTCTAACTAACTAAAGTTTTGTCAAAGCTGTACAAAAATAACTAACCGAGTCGGCCCGTAATTAAAACATCACCGGCGAATACTAACAGGCAAGTAAGACTGCGGCCGAACGTAGTAAGATAGGCCTAAAAGGAACGATGTGGCCCGAAGGCAGAACAAGCTTTACGGAGAACCCCTGAGCTCTTCTACCAAAGAATATGTACTGTTAAGAAGGAAAACTTCGCAGAAGCAGAAGTGGCTCCCTTCCAACGAAAAGGGAAACAACTGCGCATGCGTGAAATATCTGTCGCCAAAAAGCGCCAAAGCTCGAAGCTGAATGTCGAAGTTGGTTTGGACAGGTTCGACCGTTACGTTTAGCAAGAGTTTAAACAAAGAATAGGTTCTTTGGTTTCAAGTAGCGATATGGACAATGGAAGTTCAACAGCCAGTGAAAGTGAAACTTCACCTAATATTTCATCGTTTCCGAGTTTAAATTATCGCGACAAGTCAAAGAACGATTCATCTTAACTCGTGTTCCTCAATTTCCTATACACGTCGCGGAGGGGAAAATGTCGGCTAGGTACCAAAGAACCGGCACATCACAGAGGGGAAATTCTCGCCAACAGATTCCGTCGCCAAATCCCTTGGCGAATGTTCCCTTTTCATTGTAGCGGCGTTGCAGACAAAGTGGTTTACACTACGTCTATGGAGCCTTTCCTTCTTTACATAAAGGTTCTTTCCTTCTACGGAGTGACTGAACCTTTCATTAAATACTGGTTCTACTTCATTTGCATAAAGTGCAATATTGGACTCTTATTCTGACAGGGAATTGTAGGTGAAAAACTAGAATTTAAATGAAAGGGCTTCACAATTAAAAATTACTAGTAGAAAATTAAAATAATCCCTACAATTTATCAGTAACAGGGGAAATTTTGACTTCGAACGAATGTTTGCAATATTACAAGATTTCATCTGGTAATGTTATTTTATTTTATTTGCATTATAATCCTAACAGACAAGCAGGGGGCTATCGATGTGAGGTAAATAATAATCTGTGAAAAGTGATATAGTCTTAAGAAGGTTTATACGAGTAATAACCTTTTTACTTAAATAGAACTTCGAACCCTTGTACTACAGTAACCCCAAGTCGCGGTGATACAAATAGCAAATAAATAGAACAGTTAAATTTAATTTAACAGTGTAACTTTCATTTATGCTGATTTAAACAATTATTATGATTTAGGTCTTTGCTGACACTTCCATCTTCCGTTTGCCTACCAGAATGCGAATTAGTTAAGTCAAGATTCGGTTAATGCAAATTATTTAAGTCGAGTTTGTTGGATTATGTTCCGCCTTTCGAGGACACATTACTAGATTTTTGCTAGCTAGATTTTTGCTTTCTCAAATCCAAAAACCTCAGCTTAAATACTCACAATTAATTTGCATTCTGGTGAAGAATATGGAAAGGAGAAATTATAGTAAGGACAGAAATCGTAATAAGTGGTTAATTAGCATAACACTTCCTATAACATAATTTATTTAATTTTTTGAAATCAGTTCTAAAAGGATTTTACAGTTAACATGTTTCCCTCTTATGTTACATGAATACAAATGAATTTGCTTCCGAATATCTTCGAGTAAAGCATTCTGAGGACGTCTTAGTGAGTCTCTTAGTCATACAGCCCTAAAATGCTTTGTTGCGATTGATCTGAAATCCGATTGAATACGACCATCGCAAATCTAATCTAAAATACTGGAATGGTAGTATGCACGAAATGTATTTTTGCGTGCGTACGGGCTCGTAATAGATTGAATGCACAAGTCGTTAAAAAGTTAACAAAATTTATACTTTTCACAAGAAATAAAAACAAGATGCTGAAATATTTCTTCAGAGATATTCGTACAATATCACAATATCTCAAACGTTAAACAGAACTCAATTCAAAACAGAGAAACTAATTCAATCTCACAGCGAATTCGCTACAATCAATAACAGCATTAAATAAACAAACAGTTCGCTCAAAACAACAGCAACTGAGCTAAGGTGTTTTAATTCGGCTTTTATAAGCTTTTTAACTATTCACTAGAATATTATGGTAATCATATTGTTTTCTCGATTTTTGTGGATGGCAACAGCAGTTACGAGATATTTATTTATTAAATATTAAATGCACGCGCTCTTTTATTTTCAATTTTCAGACGTAGCTTTCTCTTCAAAAATCGTTTGCTTTGCACGGGAAAATAAAACAATTTTAATTACAATTCTAAATAAATAGCTAAATAAATACGAAACTCGTAACACTGCCTCTTTCCCAAGGACTGCACGTCCCGGGCAGTACAATCCCTGGATGGGAAGCCAAAGTTGCAACTAAGGCATCAATGCAACAATAAACATTACATTAAAATAACAAAATAAACAATTATTGCAATAAGTAACTTTCAGCAAATAAAATACTAAATACAAATCAAATACTATACAAAAAACAAATACTAAACATAAATCAAATACTATGAAATGCTAAATACAAAAAAGATACTGGTATTATACTATTTACATTACTATTTACAATTATATACACTACGTACTATGGCCATAGTAAGGAGCTAATCTGTCGTAATGGATGACTTTGGGCTTAGAGTTCGATGACTTACGGATCCGAACCACGACGTCGTTCAGCCTGTTTAGGACTGTGTACGGACCTTCCCAAGGTGACTGTAGTTTCGGGCAGAGTCTTTTGACTCGAGTCACATTCCACAACCACACCTTGTCTCCTTCGTTGAAACGATATCCAGTAGCTCTCGTGTCATAGCGAGTCTTTATCTTCACCGCCAAGTTGACTCACACTCGTGCAAAGTTGTTCATCACTTCAAACCGGCCCTGGAGATCTTGAATGTATTCCTCAGGTGATGAAAGTGCATCCGAAGGGCCACCAAACAAAAGATCACGTGGCAGACGAAGGTCACGACCGAAGAGCAGCTGAGATGGGGATTAGCTGGTAGTCTCGCGGGCAGCACTGCGGTAATCCAGTATAAACAGTGATACCTTCTTGTCCCAGTCCTGTTGGTTTCTGGGAACCACTAATGAGAGGCTATTGAGAAAGGTTCGATTAAACATCTCTACCATGCCGTCCGACTGGAGATGTAAAGGCGTTTGAGTTTTCTCAATGCCGAGTAGCTTGCAGAGTTCTTGCATTACAATCGAGGTAAAATTCCTTCCCTAATCGGAATATAACCGAAGAGGCACTACCAACCTGAAAATCCAGTGATGTATCGTCATCTCTGCTACTGTGACAACCTCTTATTCAAGAATAAGATATGCTTCAGGCCACTTGGTGAAGCGGCCTCTATGACAACGAGGATGCATTTGTTGCCATCAGCAGTTCGTGGAAGAGCTACTAAGATGCCAAAGGCGATACTTTCAAAAGGTGCTGCTACATTGTAACGTCGCAGCTTCCCTCGGCTGCGTTTCTTCGGTCCTTTCCGACATGCACAGGTATCGCAAGATCAGCACCACTTTTGCACGTCATCCTTTGCATTATTCCAGTAGAAGCGCTCCTGAACTCTCTGCAAGGTCTTCATTACTCCGAAGTGGACTCCTGCAGGGCTGCTATGTAGTTCTTCAAGAACGTCCGGGATCATGGGAGTAGCAGCTGCCATCGGAATGTCTTTTAATCATCCGCTTCGAATTTCCGGTACAAGACGTCGTTTCGAATATCCAGTGAGTCCCAGAGATCCCAATATTGTTTTGTTGTAGGACTATAGCTCGAAATGTCCTGCCAGATAGGTTTCCTGTTTGAAGTCTCCATTAAATCAATTATGGGTTTAAGGTCACGGTCTTCCAGCTGGCCTTTCCTGACTTCCTTGTCAGTCTATGGGTCTGGATCAGTCGATGTTGATGTTGTAATTTGTCGTGCGACCGGATTAAGCAGCTGGTATTTAGCTTCGACCCTGGAATAATAGCGGCAGTTTTCTGGGCAAGGTCTTCTAGACAGGGCGTCAGCGTTTCCATGTGATGATCCCTTTCGATGGCGGATAGTGATGTCATATTCCTGAAGTCTCTGTATCCACCTGGCTATTTGATCCCCGCGATTTTTGAAATTTAAAAGCCAGGCCAATGATGCATGATCCGTGCGGAGGAGGAATTTTCGGCTGTATAGATAATGATAGAAATATTCTACGGCTTTGACTATGGGAGCAACTCTTTCCTGGTGACACAGTAATTCCTCTCCGGTTTAGACAGGCCTTTGCTCCAGTAAGCCACTACACGTTCTTGGCCCTCTATTTCTTAGGGCAAAACAGCGCCGACACTTTCATTACTCGCCTCCGTTAAAAATGGTAATTTACGTAAGAAAATCACTCCAGTTTTAGAAAAACAAAATTAGAATAATTGTCTGTAATGAAAGATTAATATATTTTCGAATGGGTTTGTGAATGAAATCTCAACGAATTCATTATGAAAAATTGCAATAAAAATATTTAAGTGTTAAAAAATATTAATTGCATTGAAATGTTAGTTTTTTTAATTTATTAAGTAAGATTTATTAGTATTTTGCAAAATCTTCTTCAATCTTATCTGAAAGTCTAATCAATTAGAAAGAAAATTTATTTCTAATATATTTTTTTTTTGCTTCACAATTTTTAATACTTTTTCTTACCTTTTTATTCTGATAGATGGAAGGTAGAGTATTTGTTCTTTTTCTTCATTGTTTGATTTCTTTTATTTCCTCTATGTAACCTTGTATTTCCTGCAAATGGCACAAAGAATATGTGCTTCTTAAAAAAAAGAACTAATATTAGGTTCTCTCAGTATACTAGTACCCCTGTGAAATTGGAGCAGTCATTTTGACTTAATCTGTACAAAGAATGCTGTATTAAAACTTCAGTCAAATTAAATTTAAAATGTGCCTAATTTTAAACAATTGATTTACTTTTAAATGTTGCGTCTTTTCAAGATCAAGCTGTCTAGTGTTATTTGAAGAAAAGATGATATTTAGCTTTAAGTATCAAATTATCCTTTGTAATACAGTATACCTTTTAATAAATAATAGCCAGTTTAATTGAAATATCACATACGATTTCTTGCACACAAGGGTTTTAAATATTAAGTCGTATAAAAATATAACATGAAAGGATTCAAAGCTCCTATACGTAGAAAGATCCATTTCAAGCAAGTAAATTATTAGTACAATAAAAAATTGCATCAAAGACATTATTAGATTTTAAATAAGCATTTAAAATAAAATTTATGTAAATTTTATTCAAAATAAATGAATTAAAAGCTGGTTGCTTTTAACCATGGAAATGCTTATCTATATAAAGACTATTCCAGAAAACACTCAATTTTTCACATTAAAAAAATTCTTTTGTTTAAATTTTTAGTCCAATTTATCAGGTATTTGGAGTTTATTTCCTCTTTCCTACTGATGACTTAACAGATGTTCTGCACTTCTTTTAAACAGGAACATTTTATTACATTTTTATAATTTTAAATTTCTCCGCTGATAAATACGATACATAAAACGTGAATTGGTTTAGTGTAATAAAAATTTATTCGGAGAAATACGTATAATTTATGAAAGAACAAAAATGTTTCCACAGAAGAATTTTAAAGTCTAGAAGATATTTCTATTCTTTCTTATTTTTATTTTGCTCTTATAGCAAGCATGGAAAAATTATCAATCTATGCGGCATGAGATCTTCCAGACTGTTACTGCATGGCTTATGTGCATAACTAGTGGAACAGTTTTAAAAGGTGTATATTTTTCAAATTACATAGATTAAATTCAAAGTATTGAAGTTTTAAAATTAAAATACGTTTATTACCGTTTTTTTTGCATTTGAATACCATTTGCAGAATGATTCTAGAGTGTAGAAAGTTAAATAATTTATAAAGTGGTGTTGCCACTTAATGAATTTTAAAATTGTTCTAGAATTTCATTAAAATTATAGCAGTATAGTTTGTTTCCGATGTACTATTATTCTTACTGATGCGCAAACCATAAATTTAAATTAGATTATTGTCGCTAATACTATAATATTTATTTAAAGGTGAGATTAGTCACATTCGTCAATGATAGCTAATTATTAAAGTGTATTAAAATTTTTCTCTAGTTAGACACGCTACACTTAAAAAACAAATACGTCAAAATGATTATTAAACATTCTTCATTACTTTTATTTATTAGTCCTGAGAGTCCTACTAGTTACGAAATGGGATTTTGCGTCTAATCTCTATAAATGCATTGTTTCACTTTTCTTCGAGCCTTGTCATTCGGCAAAAGTTAAGATATTTATCTTTTAGATAGAATCTGTCTGTTGTAGATAACAAACTAAGCTATTTGGCACAAACAGATGCAGTACGTAACAAAATTTTTAAATTTTGTTACTTACTTTTGAATCAGATTGATTTAAATAATGAAAATGCATTTAAGTCGTGATCTCTCCAATTAAAAATATTTAGTATTTTCATAGAATGACGTTATATATTTTTGTATTATTTGTTCCGTATTTTTTAAAACTTTAATGAATTTTTGATTAACAAACTCAAGTATTTGAAAGCGAGCAGTGGCAAAATTGTATGGAATAAAACATTTTTATCTCCAACGCGCGAGACTGTATACTGGAAATTCTAAAGACATACTGTTTTAAAATATTTTATGATATTGTTATTGACTTGTTTAGGGCGTAAATGCGAAAAACATATACTTAATAATAAAGCTAAGAAGACAAAAAAAGGGGTTGGCAGAAGTGAGTGCAACAGCAGAGTGGTAGATTGTGAGTTCAGGGAGAGCGTGAAAAACCTTAACAAACCCTTTAGGACGACCGCTAAAATCTGAAACATTTTAGAATTTTTTTCAAGTTCGCTAGTGACAGGTCCACTCATTAGTTAATTACACTAAAGTTTACCTGTTTATAACTTTTATGTACAATAATTAATTGCATCAAAAATTTTATCTAGGTGGAAATATTACTCCCTTAAATAAGAGGATGTGTCAAAATCATGCTTAAAATCATGCTTAAATCATGCTGTATGCTTTAAATTGAACCTTATTTTAAATTTGCTCATGATAGCTTCAATCAGCAGTTAATTATATTAAAAATTTTTATCTTGGTAAGACTGTTGTAACGGAACTACTGAAGAAGGGTAGAAAATGCCTCGGAGACATTAGCGAGCTGAGTACCACCAGTCATCGTCTAAAGAACGAGGACGTATCCTAGAACTACATGAGCTCGATTTGTCGGTGCGCGCAGTTGCCAGTCTTATTGAACGAGACGTAAGTACAATTCAACGATCTGTTGCACGATGGGCGCAGGACCATCTGAGAACACGGCTAAGAAACAGCAGATCTTCCAAGTGCACGTCAGATAGCAATGATAGGCGACATCATGTGCACCCGTTCGTCATGCCATGGCAAATGAAATTCAAAATTACCTGCCATTATCAGAAGGGACATCTGTCCCATGCCAAAGGTAGCATAAGGGAGGAATGCTCGCATGGTGGTCAACCACTGGGGCTCATTTAACTCGACACAGGGGTACTTTTCTGGCCTGGTAGCGACGTTATCGTCAATGGAGGAACGAATAACAACGGGTATTGTTTTCAGATGAATCCCGATTTTATTTATGCAGGAATGACGGTCGTGGACATGCGTCGCGGTATCCCGGAAAACGTTACCTAGTAGTCCATATTGTCGAGGGTCACAGCGACCCTAAACCAGGCTTCATGTTTTGAGGTGGCATCATATTCAGACAGCGCACATACCTTCTGCACATTTACTGGCAATTAAACATCGGGTCGATACGTAACGCAAGTTGTTATGCCTGTGGTTCCGACACTTGCGCAGGCCGCCATCGGCACGTTATTACAGCAGGACAGTGCCCGGCCGAACTTCGCACGTCAAGCTCTGAAGAATCTTAATGGAATTGGCCTCCTTCTCTGGCCCACAACTTCACCCGATTTCTCTCCCACTGAGCATGTGTGGTGTACAGGGCACCGCAAGATACATGGCAAAAAAAACGAAAGGTTTAAAATTATGGTTAATTATATCAAAACGTTTTACTACATACATATAAATAAAACAAAAACTAAAAATTAAGATTAAAAATACGTTTTTCTAATTTGAGTTTCTATTAAATTTTGCCAATTACAGTTACATTTAATAGTAAATTGCATCAAATATTTATTTTCGCTTGAAATACTGAAACAAATATATCGAAACTACTATCAACCGCTTTTAATGAAAAATCTGTGCTGCCAACATAAATGAGATTTGCTATACTTTGCAAACCGTAACCCACGGTTTCAGTAACAATTACTCATAGCATATATATTCATTTATTTACAAAATATTATTCATTAGTTATAACATTTATGGCTAGTTAGTGGCATGTAGCCAGTGCAGAAATTAAAAAAAAAAGATTAATGAATGATTATTATTTGGTTGCAAGTTTAATAACTAAACATTTTTTAAAAAGCTGTAGAGACACTAGGTATTTTAGGAAGCAACAGAGTGAAAAATGAGAACGCCTTCGCCGGGAATCGAACCACGGACCTCTCGGTTACGCGTCGAACGTGCTGACGGCTACACCACGAAGGCATGCGAAGAAGGCTGGAGAAATACCTTATATACTCTCCCTTCTAAAGGGCGACTGGGGTTTGAGGGCCCCATGCACCAAATCCCGGTGGTGGAGAATCATCATCCACCACCTTTTTTTTAGTTTGGGCGCCAGTGTGGAGACATTAGGTATTTTAGAAAGCAGGAGAATAAAAAATGAGAATGTCTTCGCTGGGGATCGAACCACGGACCTCTCGATTACGCGTCTAGCGTGCCGACCACTACATCACGAAGGCATCCGAAATAGGCGGGAGAAATACCTTACAAAGCTTACGTTAAATATAGACTGAATTATAGATTTATAGCTACCTGGAAACTCTTGACTTCTATTATAGAATAAATAAGAGCACAAAATAAATTTTTAAAAAGTCTGAAAGATTTCAGATTTTACATTACCACCAAAGGGGCTTTTCTAAAGTTTTCTGTGTTACCTTTATTTATTAAATATTATGTTCTTCGCACTTAAACTATAAAATTCAATTCAATAGCAATACCGCAAAATAATTTTAAAATGAGAATATCTTTAAATTTTGCGATACATAATCACGCGCGCTGGAGATAAAAATGTTTTTTCTGTACAAGGTTGCCATTGCTCGCTTTGAAATCGTGGGGTTTGTTAAACAAAAATCTGTTAAAGTTTTACAAAATATGAAATAGATAATAAAACAAATTCCAAATTTGGGCTTCCAGATGCCCATATTCGGGTGGAAACGTACGCTAGTCAAACTTAGGTGGCTTTAGGTACCATTGTTCTGTTACAATGCGAGAAACATACATGTATCCAGATTCTTTATTATTTAATTTCTTTAAATATAATGCAGGCCTCTAACATTTGGTGGCAACAATTTGAAAAGTGATACTCCGTTTACAGTGATTGAACGCAAAATGACAAAACGAAATTAATAACCCTTCTGTGCTTTGGGCTAATAATATTTAGATTTTTAAATAAGATTAGACTAGTAGAAGATTTGACATGTTGGCATTTTCATGGAATGCTGAATTCTTGTGTCGTTTTCTTTTTTTAAATTTATTAATTATTTTTTTTTAAATTGCTACCAAAAATACAAAAACAAAATTAATATACATACGTAGAAAAACATCTGGCGCGAGGACAGTGCCACCTATAGAGAAGAATAAAATAAGGCAGAAAAATTTGGAAACTTAGCTATTACTGATGCTGGAATGCTTGACAACGCATTCTTAAATTGTGTTGCGAAAAATAACATATGAAAATATGCAGAAGCCTTCAAGCTCACAGATATGCAGTGCACAAATATGTGATGGACGAGCTCATTTTTAATATCCTTGTTAGTAAACTATAATTTTATTGAATTTGCTACTGGGCAGCAACACTCAAAATGTTCATATCGATTAATATTGCAGTTTAAGGACATAATTATTTTACCGAAAAATGTATATGCATATAGTCTCAGTTCCATTGTACCTATAACATTGTTTACAAAAACTAATTTAAAATACATATTTGAATACATATTTGAATACATATTTCCCAAAAAATGTAGTTTTGCAATTGCATAAAAGGAAGTTATAGTTTTATGGGTTCTCTAAACTGAAAACATATGAGACTAATAGCTACTAACAGCAGACTACCTAATAACAACTTTTATTTAGATTCCAGAAAAGAAAATTTTATTTTTAAGGGTTCTAAAAAACGATAGTTTAAGGTTCCTTAACAGCAAATTACAGTTTTGGAGGTTCTTCGAATTGTCAAAATTTAAAACCCACTGGTTTCTAACAATGACTTTTAGAGATTAAAAAAATTATTATAGATTTAGTGCTGCCACAAAAATATAATTTTTACGTTTTATAATAAAGAACGATAGCTTTAGGGATCACATAAGTTGACAAAATTTGAAATCCACTAACTTGCAATGATTTTATTTTAGAAGTTCCACAAATGAAAATTATAATTTTAGATATTCCAAACAACATATAGTCTAACAGGATCCACAAAAATATAGTTTTATTTCCATAAAATAAATTTAGTTTTAGTGGTTCTCTGAAGTTCTGCAAAGCCTGAAGATCAATCGCTTACAGCAATATTCTAGTTTTATATTATAATTCTTCCTTTGGTATTAAATCGGTTACTACTTGAAATAAGGTATAAGTTCTCTGAATTAAGACTTACTCTTTACTAATGCATCGTATTTGAAAGAACTTCAAGAACTTTTTCCTCCATGTTCCACAAAGCGCTTAGAATAAATGCCTTCGAAAGCAGTTAACTCAATTACTTAGTGGGAGCAGCAAGTCTGGAAACTCCAGCATGTTGCTCACAGATTGAGAAATTAAAACAAGGGGTATAGCTTCACAGGAAGCTATTTTCCACAGAAAATCAATAGCGTCAGCAACTAAGAAGGCTTTGGGTAAAGATGCCGGGGATTAGAATACCATCTGCTACCAAGAATCATCCATCATCGAAAAGGCTACCAAAGGAAGGATTAGTGTCTTTTCGCTTTCTTGCAGAAACTTAGGGCTAGACATGTTCACTACCTCTTACAGCAAATCGTTTGCATTAGGGTTCATCGAGAGCGCCGTCTGAATTTCAATAAATAAGTCACTGTTTAATTAAGGAAATCTGTAAGTGGCAGTTGGGTACAAGATCAGTATAAATCTATAATCAGTTTTACAACGGTTTTTAAGTGCGTCTACACTAATAAAAGTCATAAGCAGAGTGTCTGTGAAATTGAATTACATAGATTTTTCTAAGAAGCGGGGGGAGGTGGTGTTTTTTATTGGATTACTGGCCATTTGGAAAGAAAGAAAGACTTATAATTTTATGGTAGTTTCCGACTTCTACATAGAGGAGGTTGCCACTAGCAAGTTTATGATCTCTGGCTATTCATAAAGCGGAATGTGTTAATAGGAAGAAAGAATAAAGAAATTACTGAGCTAGTTTTAGTTGGTGATTGTATGTCATGAAATTTTAAAGATATCAGAAAATCTGCAACAAGTCTATTTGCAATCAGTAACGAAATGCATTATTTTCTTAATTTTTTTATAAATCAAATCCGTTTTGGTGTAACTGAAATAAGCACACTATTTGCAAAAATTCGGAGAAACGTCTTTTATAAAACTCTTAACACGACGAATTCATTCAGTTGCAAGCGTGTGGTTGTTTGAAACAACAAAAACAGAAAAAATTTTAACACCTCGAAGAAATGTCCTTGTTTCAATTAGGGATAAAATCCTATCCATTGCAAACAGATATAATAAAAGTGACAATCCACTATTTCCAGCCATTGATATCTAAGATCTTTTATTTATCTTTACATTGTAAAAGTATCTTACCCAAAGAATGAGAATCATTTCCAAAGTTGTTTTATCTCAGTTCAGTTTTATTTTAATGAACAATAATGATTCAGTTTTATGAATTGGTAGGAGTTGAGTTTCATTTTAAAAGGTGAACATTATATATCTGTAATTATTTTGCATTTTTTAATTCTTTACTTATTTTAATCACTTTAACAACTTTGATTGTAAACTTCTTTTTTTTATTGCAATCTGACATTTGCATACCGCAAGAGAATATTTTTTCACATATATACTTATTTCGGGAACATTGACGCAGTCAGTGGTAGCTATCTGAGTCAATATTCCCAAAAATAGCAGTTAATAAGGGTTAATTGCAACTTTGGTTTACTATAAATGAGAAGCCTTTTTACTGAAATATGTACTTTCAAAGTTTCCAATTGGAATTTTACATTGTAAAGTTATATGGTCATCTTAGGGAACATAAAAGACAGTCTGTGAATTATCGCTATGTCTTGTAAGTATCTCAGAGACAGGAAAAGGGTGTAAAGGACCCTCAAATAACGTTTAACAGTCGGAGCCAGCTCGTGCTTACAAAATCCAAGAACTAATTAAAAATTAAAGATAATAGCTTAAATTAAAGATAATGAATGAGCTAGCCTAATGGTTTCACAACTGAAATAATGCACAATCTTGCTCTGACCTAAGATCGGCGTAAATAATTCTAATGGCAAGAATAACTCAACGCCGCAGAATACTAATTGCAAGAGAATCAAATTTAACAACGTGACCTTCGAGAAGGCAGAACACGCTCTCATTCTATCCTCTAAAACCTTCCTTTAAATGATCTCTTCTTTCGCCCTCATTTGAATATCCCGCGAGCTAGAAACTTACATTCTGGCAGGAAAATGGAAGTTAGGGCGATAGGCTAGAAAGTTAAAATAAAATAACTGATTAGAATCTAAAATGATACCTTATAACATAATCAATGAAAAGTAAGTTCTGGCACAAGCTCTTAATTTGCGTGATCAAATACGGCTATATAGTCAATTTTAAAACTGGATATTGGTCGCTACTGAAAGCTGTCTGCTAAATTCAAGAATATTTTAACCAGTTATGTATGTTAACTAATCCGTGTCCTGGTGGAAGCCGACAAAAGTAAAAGTGGAAATGCAGAAAAGGGGTAAATAAACATAAAAAGTCTACAAACTTACAAAAAGCAAGTTTTCATATTTATACTAGGCATCTAAGCTTAAACAGTACTAAAAATAATATTTAACTAATCAAAACTGAGGATAAACAAAATAATGCTTAAACCAATTAGCATTTATTAAAGAAATGACAGTTACTGATGATACTTGAACTGCATTAATCACTATCAGTAACGATACTTAAAATAATACAACTGTTACTTAGATTGAACAGCAGTTACCACAAGAGCTAACTGATATTGTTTTTAAACTCTATCCACCTGAAATTATGTATTATATGTAGAGTAAATACATGTAGAGAATGAAATAAAACAGCTGGATGAAAACCTATACATGGATAGGATAAATTGATCAAAATATATTATTGTAATTAATAAACGATTTTTCTAAACTAATACATTGCGTACTAGTAGGTATAGAATAGTTCCGTTTCTTACTTTATGTAATATATAACTTGTTTTTTTTCTTTTGTTAACCTGAATTAAATGCAAGAATTTTAAAATGTTTGCAAAAATGTTTATAAAAAACAATAAAATTAAAATTATTACAAAATCATGTTTAACTGCCTTTCAACAGTTATAGACTGATTGAATTCGAAAAATGAATTCAAAATTTTACCTCTTGTGGAATGGTAATACTCTGGAAACTAAGTATTACCTAAACGCTTGGAATGCGAATTAAAAAATTTGTTTCGTTCAACGGGAACATTCGTCAAGAAGCGTGGATAACATAAATAACAATGATAGCGTAGCGTAGTGTAAAGAGCAAAATTTTGCACAAAATCTTATTATCGAAAATCCAGAAGTTTAAATCTTACTATCGAAAAGGGATCATTTGTTCACTTCGGGGGAAAAAAACTATTGAATTAATTACTTTTCTCTCATGTAGGAAACTTTTACATAACTAATTTATTTTTTTTCCAGCAAGTGAAAATTTTTCCAGCAATAACAAGTTGCCGATCTTATCTAAACTTTTATCAAGACATGAAGGCATTGTTTTTCTGACAACTCGATGAAATTTAAAGGCATCACTACAAGCACTAGGATAAATCTATAGCGATATCAGTAGATGATAAAAAGCTCTGTCTAAACGATATTTTATCACCTATTTCATCGTAATCGGTTTCTGTCCCCTGCAGCAAGGAATCGGTGACGAATGAGATTAAGAGGGTTTGAAATACATAATCTCTTTTCATGCCGGGCTGTTCTAACAAGTGCTGACTGGTTCTAATTCGCTAAATTCTGGTAAAAACTGACGAAAAAAATTATTTTATTCATAAATGAAGTTTTGAGCATATGTAAATATATATTTTTAAAGGAGAACAAATATGAATTTTAGTACAAACAGCTATACCGAAATGTTTGCTAGCATCCATACTACTGACAGGATTACGAAGTCTTTCAATAGGTACTTTTGAAAAGTTCTTTGTTGAAAAAGTGTTCGTAAGCAATACTGGTTATGATGTTCCTCGATACTTTGTAGAGACATTAGGTTATTTCAGTGTGAGCAAACTGAAGAAATCTGCAATGCCCTCGCCGGGACTCGAACCGCGGACCTCTCGAATACTCACCGAGTGTGCTGAGCATTACACTACAAAGGCAAGCTAAGAAGGCGGAAGAAATACCTTATATACTCCCCCTTTTAAAGGGCAACTGGAGATTAGGGGATCCACTCGCCAAATCCTGGTAGTGGAGAATCATCATCCATCACCTTTTTTAGTTCGGGCGCCACTAAAGAGACATCAGGTATTTTTTGAAGTAGGAGAGAGGAAAAATGAGCAGTGTCCTCGCCTGAACTCGAACCACAGACCTCCCCACCGAGTGTCCTCACCATTACACTATGAAGGCATACTAAGAAGGTGGGAAAAATACCATATAGTCTGTCTACGTTGAACGTAAAGGAACCTTGTGAACTGGGTAGCGACTTTTTGCTCAGTTTGTGTATTTAGCGATAAAGTCCAGAGAAGGATTAAGATACCCTTTTATTCAAAGAAATAATCACAGATGGCCCCTTCTTGGGCTTACAGGAAAGCCTCCACTCGGGTTTTTCAGTCAAGATAAGAAACTAATTTAATACTAAACTAAACAGACTTAGCCGAAGCTAGACACAAATACCTAACGTAGCTAAGGGTTACCTAACGTAGTAACACTTAGTTCAACTTAGCCGGCGATTAACAACAGGCACGTACAATACGCCCGAGCGTAGAGAACGAAGTTACTACTACTCCTTAAGAACGAAGTAGCCTGATAGCAAATACACGCAACTAAACACTTCCAAGCTCTCTCTTTCCAAGTAAGCTTATAAGGTAATTCTCCCGCCTCCTTACCATGCCTTCGTGGTGTAGTGGTCAGTACGTTCGGCGCGTAATCGAGAGGTCCATGGTTCGAGTCCCGCACAGGCGTTGCTCATTTTTCATCTCTCCTGCTTCAAAAAATACCTAATATCTCTATAGTGGCGCACGAACAAAAACGTGGTAGTGGATGATGATTCTCTATCACCAGGAGTTGGCGATTGGGCCCCCTAATTCCCAATCGCCCCTTAAAAACGGGAGAATATAAGGCATTTCTCCTGCCTTCTTAGCATGCCTTCATTGTGCAGTGGTCAGTACGCTCGGCGCGTAACCGAAAGGTCCGTGGTTCGAGTCCCGGCGAGGGCATTGCTCATTTTCACCTCTCCTGCTTCAAAAAATACCTAATGTCTCTACAAGCTGAACCTTCTTTAAGCACTCCTTCTAACTCATTTGCATACAATGCGATACTGAAACTTCATTCTGGTAGGGAATAGTAGATGGGAAACGAGAAAAGACAGTAAAGCATGTTTAAATTTAAAATAACAGTTAGAACCTTAAAGTAACCTCTACAAGCTATTTAACATTTAATCTCTTAATCGCTATTTAACATTTAATACTCGTATATTTCGCATCTAATCATACCTATTTCGTAAGTGCGATACCTACAAATCTCTATTAATGATATAACAAGTATGTACCTGCAGTAATATTTGAAGTAGATATTAAGATGGTCCCCAACTACGGAGGCTTAAAACAAATCCTTTTCATCTTATGTCTCATTGTCTCTTTCAATAGAAACAAACTATTTCGACACGGTATTTGCCGTCTCGTTGAAAAGATACGTGGAAAGCACAATTTTTCTTCTCTAACTCAAAAATACAGGAAAAAAAAAGTATTCGCTTTTATCTCACATATATAGATAGGTATTTACACTCAATGATATTCATCTTTATTTTTAACAAATCTATTCAACAAAAGGAGAAAAGTTTATGCATAAAAACAGCAGCTTTTTTGTAATTAATAAGTACGTAAATAACTGCTATTGGATACAATTCTTTTATTTCTCATTGTTTTCTTGCTGTTAACCATTCCATTAGATTAAATTGCTTTTACTTTTTGTGTTAAAATAGTGGCGTACTTAAATAAAAAAACATTAAAGTTTTTTAATATTTTACCTAATGCCATAATTTTTTCTGAAATTCATGAACAATAATAGGTAAATAGTTTCGCTTCTGATATGCTATTCTGGGACATCTGATAAAAAGTATGTAACGTTTTTAAATTGCAAATATACTGTGAATATGTAATCCTTAAAATATTTTTATAAATAGTGTTGTGTTTTACGGGTTAGTGGATTTGGAGTAACTGATCGTCAAAAAATTACGATAAACTCGCTGAAACAATCAGCAACACAGTCTTCAGGCAGCAGTGGTGAAGACAGCTTCACGGCAAAGCACTGGAATACAACTTCCGAGTCCGTTCGGTCGTTCTCAAGCTAATCTCTGAACTCAAAACACTACTAATGAACACTACATGCTACTACTACACTACTATCTCCGCGTACAGGCAAGGTATATATAGCTTTAACCTACCTTCGAGAATATTTTCGAGAAAACCGCTAAGAATGCGTTCTAAAATGTTCTCGCTGAGTCTAGGGCATATCGCCAATTTTATCGCCAAATGGACGATTTTGCGCCACATGTGACCGCCCTGCCTTTCCCTGCCACTTTCTGGGAGCCCTAACCCCGCTTTGCGTGGACGCTACCTTACCGCAGCTGGGCAATTCGTAACAATATTATTCTTTGGAAAATCTTCAGAATGAGCAATATATCTTTTCTTCGAAAGGGTGGCAGAAAATTGCATTCATAAATCATTGGAAAGATCCACTGAAATACAAAGAACGAAATGCCTTTTGTCAATACTAAAAAGTAAAATAAAGCAAAATTTTTAATTACGCAACGAATAAGTGAGGTTATACCGTGTCTCAGATAGCTCCATTTTAATATATATTTCCTTTTTTATTAAATAAAAAAACATTAAACTTCAATGTGCTGATAAAATTTATCTTTCTATTAATACCAGCTCTAAAGAAAAATGACAATTTTAATGTACTTTAAAATCTAATCTGTGTTTCTTTTCTGTAGTAATAGTTTCCAATGTTACACTTATCGCAACTTAGACATATGCATTAAAAGGATGGTAAAAAAGGGTACGCGTGATTACTTTTCAAGCAAATTGATGATGTTTCTACTTTTAAGATTTGTCTGATATGTGCACTATATCGAAAGGGAAAACTATATCAAGAAAGAAATTAGATTAATCGAAAGAATTGACAGCTTAATGTGATTTATATCCTGAAATATTTGTCTATAATATTAAATTATAGTAAACAGTAACTACTTAAAATAGTAATTTTAAGATAAATTATAATTTAAACAGAAATTGTGTAAACAAATTAATGCTAATTATGAACTAATCTATAATATCATTTAAATTCAGTAGTAACTCAATTTTTGGACATAAAAATTTTAATCTTCTAGTTTTGCTATTACATATAATAGCAAAACTAGAAGATCATCTTTCAGAATAAAAGACCGATGAAAGCATACATAAAATACACTCATATCCAAAATTAACTTTACATGCCCAAAAATGATGATATTCAATGAAATATCGAATCAATGTGATCCGTATTTGCAGGGAATGTGTGAAAACCAGGCCTAATTAGCATTATCCAATCAAAAGTAATCAAACAGTTTGTGATATGCAAATCTAGGCGTTACGTCATCCAAGGGTGAATCAAGCGCTTTGCGCAAACCGAATATTTGAGTGAATTTCTGCAACATAGCGTTTGATTTTAGTGTGTAGGGACTCAAAGCGGTTTGTTATGGGTTCGAAGTATCATTTGGAAGAATCTGTAAAGTGGCGAATTATCGGCCGTTTAGAAGCAGGGCAGTCAATCATGGAAACAGCCACATGTCTGAATATTTCAAGACAGACAGTCTCTAAGCTATGGAAACAGTTTCAAAATGATGGAAGTGTTGTAAGGAGGCCTGGACAAGGTCGGAAACGAATGACAACTGCTTCTGAAGATCGGTATCTGGCATTAACTGCCCGTCGTAACAGAAAGGCTACTGCTCGCCAGTTAAGTTCAGAGCTTGCAGCCGCCACTGGAACTGTTGCATCACGGCAAACAATATACAGAAGGCTTAATGAAAAAGGCCTTTATGCCAGAAAGCCAAGGGTATGTGTTTTACTGTCTTCACAGAAAAAGAGGGATCGCTTTAATTGGTGTAAAGAACATCAAAACTGGACTGAACATCAATGGTCCCATGTTCTCTTTACTGATGAGTCGCGGTTTAGTTTAACTGGTGATTCTAAACGTGTTTACATCTGGAGGGAGTCAGGAACACGAAATGATCCCTCGAACATTGTGGAACGTGACCGTTTCGGTAGTGGAGGTGTGATGGTATGGGGTGGAATAATGATCGATGGACGTACGCCCCTACACGTGTTCAGCAGCGGATCTGTGACAGGCCAGATATATCGGGATGAGGTCTTAGATCCTTATGTAAGACTTTTCAGGGGTGCATATGGACCTGACTTTTTATTTATGGATGATAATGCCCGTCCACATCGAGCAAACCTCGTTGATGAATTCCTTGAAAGTGAAGACATTAAGCGAATACCTTGGCCACCAAACTCTCCTGACCTTAACCCGATAGAGAACTTATGGGACTACCTTGGAAGAGCAATTGCACGTATACATCCTTCTCCTAGAGATGTAAATGCTCTGAAAACGGCATTGCTGGAAGAGTGGAGATTAATTCCCCAAACTGTGGTTAACAACGTTATTTCCAGCCTTAAAACACATTGTGATATGGGTGTACAGGTCGGGGGAGATCATATTCCATATTAAATTCGTAAGACTTAATTCTTTTTCTGAATCATTCCTTTTTTTCTTAACTTTCTTTGTCACACTTTATTACCATTTTTATTGTTTCATGCTACAATTTTATATCATATGAGGTGATCTTCAATTTTTTCTTTTGCATTTATGTGTCATCATGTTATGTATGATTCCACGAAAATTCATTAAATTATTAGTCATAGTCTCAGAAATCCGTGAATTTATGCATGTAAACATAATTTTGGACATGAGTGTATAAAATGGTAAAATGTATATGCGAATTTCCACTGCTAATAATTATGAACATTAAATAAATGAATTTTAGAGAGAAAATTGCATAAAAAGTAGATTTTGTAAAAGAAGCTATTAAAAATAGCATGTAATGTTATACGTGTTACCAGAAAAATATGAAACGCCGACATTCTATAGAATGCCTAGGCACTGTATATAATGCCGGCCGTTTTTAGGCAAAGTATGAAATATGAGACTTATTACTTACTTTCGCTAGGCATTGTATATAATACCTAGGCATTCCATAGAATGAGAAATGCTCTTTAGGCAAAGTATCGTTACGGATTTTATATTTATTTAGTTATTTTTAGGAGAATTGTAATTAAATTGGTTCATTTCCCAGTGCAATACTGCGCGCGACATGTTTTAAGCTACGCGGAAAAAATAAAAATACCGGAGCACGCGCATTTAACATTTTAATAAATAGACGTCTTGTAATTGTACCGTTTTACTATCCAGAAAAATCGAGAAAACAAATTTCACCAGAATGTTCTCGTGCTCGATTAAAAAGCTTATAAAAGCCGGATTAAAACATCTCAGCTCAGTTGTTGTTTTAAGTGAACCGTAGTTCTTTGCTTAGTGCTGTTATTGATAGTAGCGAATTCGCGGTGATATCGGATTACGTTTCTCTGTATTTTGAATTGAGTTCTATTTAACGTTTTAGCAGTTTAAACTATAACTACTGTGAGATATTGCAATATTGTACGAATATCTCTGTGGAAATTTCAGCATTTTGTTTTATTTCTTGGGATAAGAATAAATTTTATTAACCTTTTTATCGACTTTTCCATTCAATCCATTACGAACCCGTACGCACGCAAAATGATGAAAAAAATACGATAAAGCTATTATTTAAAAGACGTTCATTCCTCAAAAATACAAATGTGGTTTTGAAAAATTAATGAAAGAGTGCTATTCAAAAAGTGTTATTCGAAATATGTAAAAAAACAAATAGAGAGATGATCACGATACAACAGAATAAATTAGTATTTTCTATCTGGCTGAGACTGGCAACCGGTAAGATCTACCTGATAACGGAAGTTAAACTCACAAACGATCATAAATTTCACAAGAATGCCCTTTTTAATACCTTTCTGTTTTCTCTGGCAGGGCTCACAAAGGTGGTTGTACAGTTAAATATCATTACGTATAACGTTTTCGTATTTAGTTTCAAGTTCTTTCAACATTTTGTCACGTCGTCCGTGTGCAGCACTCAAATCAGTTTTCATGAAATATGGGAAATAACTCAGCGTCTTCGACGTAACGACCCATCAGCGGCAGAGCGGTTAAGTCGCTGAATACTTGTAGTTGGGTCTAGGCAGTATTCCAAGTAAAAACAAGTGCGCTTTGCCGCAGTCTCAAACCAGACCAAGCCGTGACGTAATACTGGACAGTACTGATGCTTTCTTTAACAGTATAAATGAATATACTTTTGCTTTTCGCAAGCATCATATCCTAGCGATTCAGCAACCAGTAGTCCCGTGGTTCTTTCTTAGTAGTGTTTTTGGCTTTTTCACATCATTTATTAGCTTCTGGTAAGTAGTTTCGCTTCTTTGAAACGAATCGGAAATATATTTCATACTTCGGTTTGTCATTTGGCATTCTATAGAATGCCTAGAAAACGTGGGAAATAAGAATCGCTTCATACGTTACGGGCTAGTTTTAGGCATTACATACAACGCCTAGGTTATAAGGTACATCTCCCACATTCTTAACGTGTCTTCGTGGTGTAATGGTCAGCACACTGAGCCGGTAATTCAGAGGTCCGTGGTTCAATCCTCGGCGAAGGCAATGCATATTTTTCATGTCTCCTGCTTCGTAAAAACCTAATGTCTCTACAGTGGCGCCCGAACTAAAAGGGTTGTGGATGATGACTCTCCACACCCAGGATTTGGCGACTAGGTCCCCTAAAACCCTAGTTGCCCTTTAAAAAGGGGAGTATATAAGGTACATCTCCCACATTCTTAACGTGCCTTCGTGGTGTAATGGTCAGCACACTGAGCCGGTAATTCAGAGGTCCGTGGTTCAATCCCCGGCGAAGGCAATGCATATTTTTCATGTCTCCTGCTTCGTAAAAACCTAATGTCTCTACAAGGTATTCTATAGAATGCCGGATTTCAAACTTTGCCGGTAACATAATGCATAATAATGAAAGTAAGAAAACTATTTTCTAAACTAAAATGTCAAGAAAAACATGTATAAAATATGAAAATAGAAACAAGGTGTGTTAAATTCCATTGCAAATGATTTTAAACTTCAAAAGAACAATTTTTAGAAGAAACATAAAGTATAGAAAAATTCCTTTTTCAGAAAGAAGTTATCAAAACGAAATACTTCGAGAGATATGTATACTAAAATTACAAAAGAAAGGTACGTCAAATTTTTCAGAAAATTATTCTTTAATATGGATATTAAATGGGAAATTAAAAACACAAGAAAAGTAGAAGATTTATAAAAAGAAAGTCCTAAATGAGGAATACCTCTTAAAATGCAGACCCTAATGTTACGTACGCTGCAAAATGCTCAACTTAGACTGGTCATTCAATATACTAAGTTGATATTTACGGCAGAAGTGTTAAAAGAACTTTATGTTAGTACATTGTATACAGTATTATATCCAAAATAAAAGTATTGCTTTCCAAATTATATTTAAAATGTTATCCTCAAATTTAAAAAAAAAGGTTTGTTTACCAGCACTGATTGTAAAGAAATTAAATAAATAACCTTACTTTAAAAGAAATTCGGATTTATTTGGAGTAAATGGTATGGTAAATATCATAAATGTTGCTTTAAATTATATAAATATACGTGTAATTATTATACCTTATGCAAAGTTTATATCAATTAACATGTTATTTTTATGTTGATTCTTCCTGGTTATTTATATTGCTTTCTTTCAGCTTCACCAGAAAATTAATTAGGTAGGATTTAAATAGCAAGCGAAGGCGCAAATTCAAAGAAAGAGTTTGACAATGTACAACTAATGATGTTTCTCTCGCGAATCGCTCATCTTTACTCCACACTGATTTTGGGTGAGTGTTTTCTGGCATCTTGTGATATTGTTGTACAATATAAATTGGAGCTGGGCTCATAAATATTTAATTTGCTTATTCCGATCTGATATTTTAATTTCTTTATTATTCCAAGACTCTGTTAGGAGTGATGGAGCAATTAGCTAAAATCGTAACTGTAACTTATAAATCGCAGCGTGAATGAGCTTCTCGTCTAATTTTAATTTTGACTTGTATTTTTCATTAATTTAAACTTTTAATTCTGTGCGAGTACGATCAATCGTCTGCAGTACATATCACTAGGAGCAATTATGAAGCAATTAGGTTACTCTTACACACTTATAGAGAATTATTCTTAAATCGATGAATTGAGTAAATTATATCTGAATACCTAAAGTGATTCAAAATTATTTATCAAAAGAAAGTATCAAAATATTCCAAATGTGATACGATATTCCTTTATAAAATAAACGTAAAAAAATTTTAATATTCTTTACCGAATTGTAACAAATACTTCTGTTGTAAGCTATGAAGTCAAAATATTAATGTATAAGCAGTGTAAATCTTGTGACTGCCGTGTTTGCGGGCATGTTCCTACGAAAACGAATAACGAAAAGAATATGAAAGAGACTCAGTGTAGTACATAATTCTTCTTCGTGTTATCATGTGTTATAGGACATTAATTTACGAGGCTACTTTGGATGTTGCAGGAATTCTGCCTATTGATTTGGCAAGTGAATATTGGAATAATATTTCCGACACAATGTGAAATGGTACTTTGAAAGATAGCATACATGGAAATTTACACTTTTCTAATATTTCTCATTCAGCTGCTATGGAGAACATAAATTTTTGTGATTATGATAGATTTCTGAAATTTGCTTTCGTGTTTTTTGTTTTAGCAGTGGTAGTAAAATGAATAACAAAATTTATCTGGCACTCATTCTTTTTGAAGAATAGTCTGAGGTTTGCTATTTTACGTATCATATTTCGAAATAAATGCACAGTTTTTCAAACAGCTTTCTCAACATTTATCTTACAATCAAAGTGATCAAGGATGATGGGACTGCATCCTCGAAGTGCCTTATCTATTATGATTCTCTTTCTTATTTAACCTTTCCAACAGTATTACGAGCTAAAACAAACAGATAATCGAAACTTTCTATTAGCTGTCAGTTCACTTACCGATAGGGAAGAGCATTTAAGAAAATAAAAGAGCTGATTTTTTTAACAATGATGCTTTGAACTTACCCATCTGCATCATCCTTAGTAATTCAAATTATTATCGGAAGTCCTTTTTTTATAACAAGGTTTTATCTAACTGGAATCAAGATTACGTTTGAAGTTACTGTTAGGTGCACCGAAAACTACACCTACGGTTGGGTACACCCAAAGAATGTTTTCCTTCTATTAAGCTCTATACATTACATTCGAGCCGCCTAGATGATATAGCGGTTAAGGGAACCTACTGTGGTACGGAGGGACCGGGGTTCGAATCTCGGAGAAGGCATGGATATTTTTAAATGTATAGTGTCTTTGCGGCAGGGGAGCTCCCTAAATATATGGCGATCCGAAAGTCCTCTCGTGTGTTTGATGGTAGAGGAGAGGGTGTGAGATTCTCGGACACCTTCGGATACTCTTTCTCAGAATTGGGGTGGAAGTAGTCCAATCTCCTTGAGGCTCTGGCAACCATTCTTCCATGAAATACATAGAGAAGACGACAACAACAAGAGCCCTACATAAGAAATATTTCTTCTTTACAAATTTTAAAGTATTTCAGTGTTTAGCCGCTCGTGTAAATTTGTAAATTACCTGCCTCATTTCAGTCTGAGATCAAATAACTTGTGTCAAAGTTCAATAAGCGAAGATGTGGAGCGAAGATGTGTAAGCGAAGATGTGGAACATTTAATTTTCTCCAGTCTTTATTTGACGGTTTTAGATTATGAATGCAGAACGATTCAGAAAACTAGGTGTGAGTTGGCAAGTAAATTTATATGTTTTCGTGATGCCTCGACCACTGTTTTCTGTTTTTGTTTGTTTTATTGATGCCTGTAATGTTTAAATAATTCACTTTTGTAAGCTGAATCTTGTATATTTGTGGCCCACGTAGAGTTTGTATAATTTTATATAAAAATAAGGAATAGGATTCCTCTGCAAAAAACGAAATATTTCAAAAAAAGGGGGGTTACCATCTTAAAATATGAAGGTGAACAATGGCAAATTATAACACTGGTTAAAAATGTATTACATTTTATAAAGTTTAATCTTTAATTATAGTCTATATATATTTGCAAGAGTTCCGCCTATTGACTTGGCAAATGAATACTGAAATAATGTTTCCGACGCGGTGTCAAATGGTACTTTGAAAGATAGCATAAATGGGAATTTACCCTTTTCCGATGTTTTTCATCAGCTACTATGGAGAACATAAATTTTTGCGATTGTGATAGATTTCTGAAAATTGTTTTCGTGTTGTTTGTTTTAGAAATGGCAGTACTTTGGTAGTATATATGTATTTACTGTGGTATACAGTAGTATGTATGTAGCATACATTATGTAGTATACAGTAGTACTTCAGTAGTATGTATATACATTTCTCGACATTGAAAATGCAACACCAAGAAGAAGTGGTCAGAAATTTATGCAAATTTTAAAGTAGACGCACGTCACTGAGTTATGCGAATGATGTGAAATGCGCAGCTCTTCGACGCGCGTGAAGTAAGCTTTAAGGAAAGGAACGTGCAGGATGGGCAATATTCGTGTCGTTATTTCTGCCAGACGAATTATTGAAGAAAGTTGGTTTTTGTGCCGGAAGATACTTGTAATAGGAGAGAATGCCAGGCCGCCGTCAACGAAGGCACTTCCAGCAGATAGACGATTTTACAAGAGGTATGGTGATCGGACCGAGAAGGGCGGGTTGGTCCGCCCTTCTCGGTCCGATCTCGTCTTACGTCAAATCGCAGCTGATACCCACATGGATGCGAGCACGGGGCATCGGCTATGGGGAACATGGTTGGAACAAGGGAATGTGGGAAGAAGGAGCGGTGCAGGTGCAGCCAGAGTGACGTCAGCACGCGTGGATCGACGCATCCGCCGACAAGCTGTGGCGGTTCGGCAAGTCACTTGTACCGCGATTCTGCAGCATGTGCAAGATACCCTGGATGTTCCCGTGTCGACGAGAACCATTTCCCGTCGATTGCTTGAACGTGGCCTGCACTCACAGCGTCCGTTAAGAAGACTGCCATTGACCCCACAGCATAGACGCCAACGTTTAGAATGGTGCCGAACTGGAACGATGTGGATGACAAAATGGCGAAACGTCGTGTTCTCAGATGAGTCACACTTCTGTTTATCCAGTGAGAGTCGCCGCATATGTGTGTGGCGTCGATGTGGAGACAGATCTAATCCGGCACTAACAGTGGAACGCCTCACCGCGCAACAACGTGGCATAATGGTTTGTGGCGCTATTGCATACGATTCCGGGTCAACTCTAGTTCGTATTCAGAGCACTATGACGGCCCAACGATACTTCGATTATGTACTGCGACCGGTGGCAATCTCCTACCTTCATGGGCTGCGTAATGCAATTTTTCAACAGGATAACGCCCGACCACACAGTGTTCGCATCTGCCAACATGCTCTGCAAGGTATACAGATGCTTTCCTGGCCATCGTACCCTTCTGACCTGTCACCAATCGAACATGTGTGGGATGTGATTGGATACCGGTTGCAGACTCTGCCCCTGCTTCGTTCAGAAGACGAACTGTGGCAAATGGTTAAAAGGAAATGGAGAGCCATCCCTCAGGACACCCTCCGTTAACTCTATGCCTAGACGTGTTTCTTCGTGCATCGCTGTCCTCGGTGGTCCTATATCCCACTGAGCCGACTCCGTTGTCGCTCTGTATTCTGACTGTCATTTTGAAATAAAGATCACTTAGCAGTGTATTTGCTGTATATAGTATTTATTGTTTGTGTATGTAGTATGTGTTTATGTTTGCAGTATGTGTTTACTTTAGTAGTACAAGACGCCGAGCATACAAGCTTACAATTTCTGGGTGATTTGCAATACAAAACCGCTTGAATATGATATATGAACTCATTTTGATATATGAATTGGGATGGAACCGAATGGAAATCAAGTGATCTAAATGCAGTTCTCTAAATCTGTACTAGCCAGCTTCTCTCCCTTTCAGGGCAAATCTAACTGGTCTTTTTTGGCAGAAGGGCCGCACAGCACGCTGTCTGTGACAAATATTTAGGAGCAGGTACTGGAATAACAACAATTTCTGTTTTAAGATTCTTCTAACTAGCGCTTTAAATATTCTCTGTAATCAACTTTTCAAGTAGAATAACACTGAAATCAGAACTTACATTAAACAAAAAAATTCAAATGCACATGAAATGTATAATTTCAACAAAAGTATACGCGTATAGGATCTAAGAATTGGGTGAAAAAAGGTGATTTAAGATTGGGTAGGTCTACTATAAAATTATCGATTTTGAGAACGATCAGATCTAGGGATGTTTTTGGAGGGGATTGAGAAAAATGTCATGGACCTGATCTCCCCCCTTAAAATCGATACATTTACTCAAAAACCTAATTTTTGGATATGGAATAGTACTACTACTATTATGTATTTACTATAGAAAATACTATAGACTTCAAACTCTGCATTGAAATTATCGATAACTGTTTAGAATAAAATTATTGATATCTGGAATAAAACTATCGAACTGAAATTCGATGTTTGGAATAAAACTATTTACTTCAATGGCGATCAGGCGTAGGAATCGCTTTCTTGCTTCTGAAAAAAAGAGACATGTATCTGACTGCGCTGTCGAAATTGACGCAGTTTTATTCAAAACCTGCAGCGAACTTACATTGAAAATTGTTTTTTGCCTAATTTTATATCAGGAACATACCTTTAAGAAAACATATGTGCGTCTTTATGCCTTAAAGCTGAAACTAGTGGAGGCGTTCATGCAAAGAAGTTTACAAAAACAATATCTATATTGTGATATTGTTGTAAATAACTGCAAATGTTCTAAATGTTCGAATGCATTATTTATTTTGTGTCTTACAATATTTTAATTTTTTTTCTATTTGCTTGCTTCATTTTGACATTTACGCTAATAATTTTAGGAACTGAATTTGTATAATGAAATATGTGGCCAAATATTTTGTATGCGAGTGTTTATTTGTTTATAATTCTAGATGGAACGATTCTGAATCGAATAACTTTTAAATTCTTAAAAACGCTCCTCTAGAACGCTAGATATGGGAAGAAACGTTCTTAACGAGCCTTTGGAAAAGCGAATTTTTCTCCAACTTAATATTTTAAAATTTGGGAAAACGTATTTTCGAAACTTAAGGAACAATTTTTCCGAAGTTGCCAGAAACGCATGTAACACCCCTTAAATATGTTGTCGATTACTTTGTTGTAGTACCTACCATACGGTTTGATTTTAGGACATAAATTCCTACGCAAAACTTGTTCGTCTGACAGACCAGCACATTAAATGGCAAACAGCCCTTTAGGACACCCTGTATAAATTTTATGCTTTAAAATTTAAGTAGTTTACGTATTCAACCCGAATCCGGTAGTACACCTTTGTAGTACACCTTTCAGCTCCTTACTCATTGCTCATACAATATGAACGAATGGAGGTCACGCTGTTTCCGTGGTTTTATGTATCGTTCATAAACTGTATATGATAAAATGAGTAGAGAAAAAGTACATATGGAAAAAGGTGGGCAGTTAGAGGAATTGACTGATGATATATGGTTTTCAATTCCAGTGCTTGACAGTGTAGTTAAGACGAAATTTATGAGAGTGCCGAGACGTTCAATAAATAAGTGATGACACAGTCAGTCTTATGGCTGATGAAGTGAGTTGACAGAGTAAATCTTATTGCTTCCGAAGTGAATGCTCTTATCTGTAAAGAAGCGAAGTAACAACCTGTTATCCGTTTTGAGCGAAGCTGAATATTCTAAACCATCCAACAATGCAGGCAGGAAGTCAAGGCAAAAATCTGACATGAAATTGCTGTTTGAAGTATTCCAAGATTGTCCATACAAAATAGAGTATTAAAGAAATTAAAACATGTATTTTGAAAAAAGAAGCGGAAGAACGTGGAGTAACCTTTTCTTGGAAGAGATTTAACTAGAGAGATAATGATCAAGAGAATTCCTCATTATTATTAATAAAACTTTAGATGCATCAAAGGAATTCGTAGATCCAATTTCTATTTTTTTTCCTTTGTACAAGTGTCAGTAGAGAGCAATGAGCTATTAGTTACAAAATTTGGTACATTTTGCAATCATTCAAATAGTATCCCAAGTCTTAGTAGACGTTAAGCAAATCATCGCTAAGCCTGAAACTTGAAAATACTCTCAAATACATTTTTATTTAAAATTAAGAAGAACAGAAGGTACACCTGGTGCTTACAAGTTCAGCCAACACCTACAGTGAGATAACTTAAGATAACACTAAGTTCAAATATAAATTTAAGTAACTTAGTAGCCAAAGGCTACACAGATAATATTAATGCAAATTTAGTTAGTTTATCTAAGCGGCGTGCAGATTCAATATCGGTAATTTTAATGCAAGGACTAACGCTACAAAGCTTATCTGCGCTAGAAATCTAGTCTCTTCCTTACAATCCGAAAACCTCGCTATAAATACTCGCGAACTAATTTGCAGTGTGGCTGGAAAACGAACGGGAGAAGCGACAGTAAAGATCCAAAACATGAAATAACTAGTTAATTAATATAAGGGAACCTTACATAATTAATACATTCTGCTGTTAAATAGCAACAAGCGCTAAATAACTTATTAAGTACAGTATAATAAGAAACGTATTTTCTAATATTTTACACCATCTCGGAGAAGCATTTCTAATAACGTATATTTTCAGTGCTAAAATAAATGCATACACTTTTGGATCAAATCGAGTAAAAGGTACAAATTAAAAAACTGCTCGCGAAGAAACCGCGGTCTGTAGAAACGTGTGCGGCAAGCTGAAGAACAACATAAAAACATCTAAAGCTGAGTGTCGACAGATGTATCCTGCCAAACGAACTTTCTAGGACCTTAAAATTAGACGTTCTTTTACATTTTCACTAATCTGCGTTTTATTTAAAGTTGATGAAAGTAGAAGTTAACGTAAAGCGAAAGTTATAAGATAACTGGGGAACAACATTTTACAGCGTTAAGTGACAAATTATACTAAAATGTTAGATTTTAGCCTTAAAATTATGTTTTTCGAAAGTGATATTTGAGGAACATTGACATGGCTTAAGCCACCACAGTGTTTAGAACAAAACTAAGATTTAAAGTAACATTTAATATGAGTCATTTACATGCAGACTAATGTATAATTTTAATCATTCACAGTGAAAATGTTCATCTTTTGCAGAACAGTCCGAAATAAAAGAGAATGAAATATGCATTTTTATTTTAGCTGCTTTGCTTGTTTCTAAGTAACCCACCTATAAAATCGATTGTTAAGGTAAATAAAAAAATGTGCGCTGGAAAAAATTATTCTAAAGTCAATCTCTTGAAGCTTTCCTCAGAATTATGAATACAAATGCATGAAAATAATAACTAAGAATATGCATTATAGGAGAGAGTCGTAAAAAATAAATAAACATATTAAGGGAAAGGAAAAAATTAAAATATTTGCATATTTGATGAACATTTAGTTTATTTTTATCTCCAAAAAATGTAATTGCCTTTAGGATAGAGCGATGGAAGCACACAAATCCAATTTCTGATCAATAATTTTTTTTCAAATTTTTAGTTCTTGAAAAGCAGTTTCTTACCGCAGCTTTTACCTCTAGGCTTAATGGGTTTTTCGTTTCGTCATTTCTTCTCCGTTTCACAATTTCACTCCAATTTTAAAGTGTTTTTACTATTTTTGTCCCATACTTACTGGAGTGTGGAAACGGAAAAGAGATTCCAGTGTACGTAACGTTTTCTCGTCCTGTTCTTATATGGAAGCAAAAATTGCAAATCAAAACAGGGATCATGATTTGATTTTTCCTGAAATGATAAAATAAAATAACCTCGTGAAATGGGAATAGCAAAACTAGCAATAAATGTGACTTTTCTTATGATTAGTTTCTGGTATTTCTTTTCAGAGAATTAAAACTGACACAAAAAGAAATTATGTTGAATGATTTGTGGTATTAACAAAGCTTCAAGCTTTGCTCTTTCTTACATGCTTAAAAATATGAAAGGAATGTATTTTAAAACATACACGCAGGTGCTCAGTATAAGGGTAGCACACTTGTGCAAGGTAAATGCCTAAAATTAATTTTTCAATTTTAATGTGAAAATTGCATTCAAAAAATAAATTGTCTAAATTTAAATTAAAAGTAAATGTCTAAAATTATATTTGTTTTAAAACAAATATAATAATTTGTTTAATAAATCTAAAATTTTCATTTGTTTAATATATCTAAAATTGCAACTGGAAATAAATTATTTTAAATTACAGCTAAGAAATTAAATGTCTTAAATTATAAATTATGGAATGCCGCCCAACCGGGATAAAAGTTAACGACACCGACTGCCGTTACCCAAGGGCGTGGGTTCGAATCCTAGAGAAGGCATCGATGTTTGTAAATGTGTAGTGTCTGTGAGGCATGGAGCACTCTAAATATGCGGCGAGCCAAAAGTCCTCTCGAGACGTTCTTGATAAAGAAAGAGAGGTGGGACACCCTTGGATCCGTCCTCCCCAGGGTGCTCACCAAGAAAATTGGGGGTGGAATTGAGTACAGCAGTACTGTCAGCTATATGGTGCTCAAGCCCCTGCCAACGACAGATGCAATCTTGAGCACTTGCCACGAGAAATTTCGTGGGCTTGCTCTGATATCAGAGACCTGACCTGATGTTACTGTCGATAGGGTGGGATAAGTCACAACAACAGCAACAAATTAGTTATGGTGGCGTGGTTGGAGTTCTTGTAGACACTATCATATACGGACCATCTCGCTTGGGCATGAATTTAGCAGTTTTCTTTAGTGGACCTTTGCTGATTGGGTGGAAAGTAACCCAAACATTTTCTCCAGGTACAAATTTTGAAGTTTCTCTTCGCTTCTTATCAGCATATCGTTTCTGCTTATTTTGATGTAATTCGACTCTTTCTTGTACCTGTTGTACATTTCTTGAGAAACGTTTCAAATATGGAGTAATTTCGGGAACAAAATTATCGTTCTCAGTTACGGCTTTTATATCATGTTTTGCATCATCAAAGGTTCGTAACTCTCGTGCAAATTGAAGAAATGCAGCAGAATGACGGGGGCTTTTGCATTTATGAGTATTCATTGCGAAATGAATTGTCGGAAGCTTTCTGCCGAAGAAGAAGATTATTTATCTCCCACAACTATGGCTAATCTTGGTTTCAAATCCCTGTCCCACTCTACTGGATTTGCTGAAGGGTGATACTTAGGCGTGGACACTTCGTCAATGTTAAAAAGAAAACACACTTACTGCATGACAGTGGTAACGAATTGAGTTCCAATATCACTGATTAGGTTCCGAGGCAATCCATATCCTAAGAAAACCTTTTCCATTAATTTAACCCGGCATTACACGCGCTAGAAAAACGAACGGCATTACACGCGCTGGGTGTGTCATACCCAAGGTGGTTTCTTCCTACTTTCTACTATAAAATTTACACAAAACATAAAAGAGAAGAAAAAGATAGAAGTCAAAACAGTTTTAAACATATATTTAAAATATTACTTACAATTATTCTGTACATTTCCTACAAATACATGCCATATGTTCCATACATACATATTTTTGACATTTTTCACAAATATATTTTGTTTTTCTGTCTTTTTTAGATCCACATTCAGCACATCTTTTAATTATTATTTTGCCTTCTTAGCAGATGGTTGAGAGTCCTCATTCTTTACCAGTTTTACTTTCAAACTTTGCGGGAGCATTGTTTGCTGACTTCTGATCTTTTTGTAGTCTTCGATTTGTTCAAATAAAAAACTTTTCAGAAAAGAACGTTGTGTTCGATTCTGAGTCGGTGATTCATTAGTGGATAGCAAAATAACGCGTGCATTTATTGCAGCTACATTCAGCATTGCATAAAATATCGTCATAGGCCATTAATTTGTTTTCTTAGCTGTTGGATACGTTGCAGCCACTTCGTCGACGACATCGACAGCTCCTTTCGTTATATTATAGAAAGTTATTATTTCGGGATTCTCCAGTAGGGATGTCTATTGCATTATCATTATGCATTGTTGAAAGCAGAAGAACATTTCTATTCTTCTTTGGTACATACGAAACAAGAGTCGAATGCACTTTTGAAATCCAAACATGGAAGAATAAACATCCCTTTTTCTTGTATTCAAGAATATTGGAGGAATTTCTTTCTTATTTTTCTCAATGTTCCAACAGTTGTTATATTTTTTTTTTCAAAAGTTCTTGTGAAAGTGGATAAGAAGTGTACCATTTATAAACTGTTAGATTTATTTCTGAATTATACATCAATCTTTTTACGACACTACTGGGAGAGTTATCTACTTGAAATGGCTGTTTACCGGCATATATTTCCATTTTCCAAGTATAGAACACTCTCGAATCGACGAGCACAAAAACTTTTATTCCATACTTCGATGGTTTCTTTGGCATTTATTGACAAAATGGACATCGTCCTCTAAAAGATTCTAATTTTTCATCTATGGTTACATACTCTCCAACGTCATACAATTTTTGGCAGTTTTCTACAAAATTTTCGAAGAATTCACGCATCGGGGCCAGTTTGTCTAATTCTTTTCTGCTCTGGCGAGTTGGTATATCATCAAATCGGATGCATCTCAGTAAAAAATAAAAATGTGTTGATGACATGGTTGTATGGAATATTTCTTTTCCTGTGCCGTCTGTTGCCCAAAGATCTCGTATATACACATGTGATGATTTATGCAAACCAATGAGATAAAGCAATCCAATAAATGCTTTAATTTCAGCCTCATTAGTTTCTTTTGCATCTCTTTCCCATGATGAAGGCTCTCGAATCGATTCTATAAAACTGTTAGTCCAATGCACTAACTTCTTTATCATATCAGAAGATATAAGGAGGTTCCAAGCATCCACAGGAGAAGTTACATTCTTTGAAACGGGCGTATTTCCTGGGAGTTTTGATATTATATTTTTTGCAGAAATTCTAACATTAGCTTTGAAATTTTCTTTATTCCACTTCGTTATGTTATCTCTTCCGATAAAATAATCATCTTCACTTGAATCTGAAACATCGTTTTCAGAATCAGATTCAATTTCTGTTGAAGAATCATGATCACTACAATATTCTTCATCATCTGCTCTTCATTACCTGAAAAATCATTATCTTCCTCTATATTTTCCTCATCAGAAGAAACAGTATCCAGTAAATTTTAGAAATACCGCATTTCTTCGTCATAAGTGCGGTAACGCGCCATAACGAAAGAACGATTTAGATACGTCTGCCTGCACTGAGAAGAGTTACAGAAATGCTCGCTCTGGGTGTGAGATACCCATGCCCCGCAATTTAAGTAGATCTACTTTTAGAATCCTTTCGCCGATTCTCCCCTTCCAAGGTTATGACTTTTGAGGCAGCTACACGAAGACTCGTCCATTTTTGAAAAAAGATTGGGAAGAAAAGGCGCGAAAAAGGAGTCACTGGGTGTGAGACACCCAGCGCGAAATGGCACATTCTCTTGTTGCTTCCTTTGAAGAAAATAGTTCTGTCCACTTCGTAGCACAGTCCTACACAAAAAAATCCATTTTTCACCAGATGGTGTTACCAGTAGGAGACGGAAAAGATCAATTCACGAGTTCTCAAAACGTTGAGCATAGACAGAAGTTTAAAGTAAGCCAGATGGCTTTTGATTAGAGGCTTTATAACGACAGCATTCGAGACAGCTTTTGACATAATCTGCTATATCCTTTTTCTTTCCAACCCAGTATTATCTTTTTTCTATTCGATAAAATGTCTCTTTAAATCCATAGTGACAGGCCGATGGCGAATTGTGATATTTTTTCAAGATTTTTGCTTTTCTTTGTTGAGGTACAACTATTTGAGCTTTTTCTTCTTCCGAATCAGGGGAATATCTCGTAGAACAATTCTCTGTTCATAACTCATCCTCTTCCAGTCAACGTTGCAAAGTCTGCTTCTTTCTTTCGAATCTCAAAAGTTTCAATGATCTTCCGATGATCATCATCTTTTAGCTGTGACTGGCGAAATTCTGCAGGAGTTCAATCGTCCAGGAATGTAATTTATAGTAAAATTATAGGATTGGATTTATAAGACCTATCTTGCGAATCTACCAGTTGGTGACTTTAAAGACATCAACCACTTCAGTTATTGAGAATGATTGAGACAGACTGCCTCTCGACGTATCCTTTAAATCTGTTGAATGCCCATACTACTGCAAGAGCTTCTTTTTCTATGGTGGAGTAGCTTCGTTCTGATGGGGAGAGCAAGCGGCTGGCATATTCTATACAGTGTTCCTAATTTTTCTTCCCTTGTAGCAACACTGCTACACTCGCTACATCGCTAGCATCTGCCCGAATGATAAAAGGTTTCGTTCCATCAGCTTGTTTAAGAATCGGAGGGCTAATTAATTTTGATTTCAGCTCTTGGAAAGCACTTTCTTGTTGTACTTCCCACTTCCACAGTGCTTTTTTCTTCGTAAATCCGTTAACGGTTTGCCTATTTAAGAAAAATCTAGAATATATCAAGAATACCAGGAAAACGTTTGTACGAACGATCGCACTTGCTTAACAGTTTTTGGCGATGGCATACCTGTAATGGCAGCAGTCTTGTGTGGATCAACAGCTATTGTTAATGTAATGTCCTAAACAGTTCACTTTTTTCCAGCAGAAGTGACACTTAATGCCAACCAAGAGACTTCTAAGTCAGAAAGATATTTTTGGAAGGTAGGGAATAGCATGTTGATATCAACCTAAATATAACAACGCAAACGCATTATTCAGTCGAGAACGGAAGTTATCTATCAATCTAGAAAAGGTCGCAGGAGCATTTCTCAACCCGAAGGCCATTCGGGTAAATTTATTTGTAACAAAAGGGCAAGCAAAAGCAGTCTTATTTTGATTTTCTCCAGTTACACCCACTTGATGATAACCTGACCTCAAAGTGAATAGCTGGCATGTAAGGTGTGGGTTTTGCTTCATTCAAGAAATCGTCTACGTGTCAAAGGATAAGTGTCTGGAACGCTCCGAGCAGTTCCGTAGAAAAATTTTCTGAATTTTTCGTTAAGAAATGTATAAGCGTAATTGTACTTATTTTGGAAAACTAGAATTATTTTAGTACATGTTCTGTTTATTCTTTGGGTTAAGTTTCATTTATTAGTTTCATTAGTTTCATTTTATTATTAGTTTGTCCACTGAAATTATCGATAACCAAACAAATGCTCCAATGTTAATTTTTGTTTGTTAAATTTAATCGGAAAATTTGTGAAATAAGAAAATAATTTGTATGTGAAAGAATCAGGAAGGCTAGCGAAGCGAAATTTTGCTGTGCCATTCTTCTTTCAAAGTACAGGAAAAGCGTGGAATATTCTAGAAGCATTTTGCAGTCTTTCGTGTGCCAGGGGTCTGGAGTACGTGATGTCTTTTAGAGAAGGTCAAGGGTTAGTGTAAAGTTACGTGAAAAGGTCAACAGGTCTTGGCGAAGGGGTGCCCACTGTTGGCTACTTGTTTTCACTGACTGCTTTTGCGCAAAACTTAGTTTCTGAATGATTTGGCTGGATAGTGGTTTTAATCGTGATTAGGGGGTGCAAATTCTGTATTTTCTGGTATCCTGTTTTTATGGGATTGCCCATAGAATTTTCGTCTGTTCATCGTTTTTTTCCTCGACTGTCATTTGTGTGAGAGACTTCGTGCTCGACTATCCTTTGAGTAAGTTATTTTTCTACCATGTTGCCCAATAGTGCTTACTATTGGGACTTTAGAATAGCTCGTCTCTTCTCCGATTGTACTGAGTTAGTAGCTTCAGTTGTACTTCGTGTCTATGCTTTTCATAGGAAGTTTTGAGACCAGATTTTTAAAGGAACTGCGAGGTAGAGTTGTAGGGACAGTAGTTATTTGGAACAGGAGATGTGAAAAATGAGCAATGCCCTCGCCGGGGTTTCGAACCACAGACCTCTCGAATACGTGCTCAGTGTACTGACCACTACACCATGAGGGCATGCCAAGAAGGCAGGAGAAATACCTTATAGAGTGCACTCATGTAGTCCGATGGAGCGGACTAGAAATAGATGTTGCTTCGAGACAAATGAACTTTAAAAGTAACCACTAAGAAAAAGGATAGGTTGAAAATTATTATTAACTGGTTGAAATTACGCTAAATGGTGTGTTTGTGAGCTCACGTAGAAATTAGAATTCGCTTACTTCACGGGTAAACCATGCGAGGAGTCCCTTAACCAGCTGCATCTAGTTAAAAATGTATTGCTTCGACTGTAAATATTTCCTTGCAGCCGTTGGATAAAAATAGAATTGTATTTTACCAGCGAGAATTGGCAACACCATTTTCTTTTGATCGGCGTGTTCCGTGTGCTGCTATCTGACCCGGCAGAGTTAAATTAAGAAGGGGTTGTTCTTTTACATTTAATCCTCATGTTTGAATGGTTCACAAGCTTCTTCAGGAACACTGCAAGTCGCAGAGTTGGATAAATTCGGACTGTTCTTCATCAGGTTTTGGACCAGGAACTTTGTTCCCGCGCAGGATCCTCTAGTTGAATTTGTGTATGTTTCAGTTTCCGACTTCCTACTCTCCCACTCCCAACCCAGCTACGAGTGATCTCTGCAAATTGTTTCCTGCAAGGTGTGTGTGTGTGCGTGTGCGCGTGCGCGTGCGTGTGCGCGTGCGTGTGTGCGTGCGTGTGTGCGCGCGTGTGTGTGCGTGCGTGTGCGTGCGCGCGTGCTTGGTTTAGAATTTCTTAAATTATCTTAATCAGAGTTTAGTCAGAGTAATGTCAAAAGGGCCTGAATGATACTGTCAGCTTGAATTTCCCTTCGCTGACCTTATTCTGAAGTCAATAATAATGAAAATAATTCAGTGGATAGTCCTTATTGAAATATCAGTAATTGAAATAGATTATTTTTGGAACTAAATTTTATTGCAATGAAGGGCTATATGCTATGTTAAAAATGTAAAGAACTATTCTGTATTAGGATGAAACAATAGTAATTTTTGGAGTACCCCTACTTTGGTTTGGATAATATTTAATTCTTTTTTCAATATGTGTAAATTTTGTTCATTTTTCGGAATATCATTAATGAATTTTATAAAGATAAAAGGCAAATTGAGATGGAGGTAATTAATTTTCAGATGAGATACTGAAAATAATGATTATGTAATATTTATGTGTATTCCATATTATGTTAAGGAAAATGTAGTTCTCTTTAGGCCCTAAGGTGAACAAATGAGATTCAATAGGAAAACGCTTTATGTACAGTTTGTATTAATTTAACTTGATCATTCACCTGCTGGGTCCCGGTATAGGAAAACACAACGCAATGTCTTCGGTCTTAAATTTGAATTCTTGAAAATCAATTAAGGGTTAAATTAGAAAGAGGGAATACGTTCCTTTAAGTTGTAACGTTCTACTGTCTATCTGCTGTGTAGAATCTGGAGAAATAGTGATTGCACCGAAAAGAGTTAAAACTTCCCTTTATTAAGCTCCTTAAATTATTTACAATGCGTCAACTTGACGCTAACATACTACGCTTCTGCTTGGGCGGTAACCGAAACAGTATAATCAAACTCAAAATTAGAGATATTCACAAATAGCAGAATTAAACTACAGGGTTCATACAATCCTGTATCCTACAGCGCGTAGATGAGTCTAGTGGCAGCAAGATAATAGCTATGAAACCACGTCTAATCAGCAATAACTGCTAAGCGGAAGCTTGCGTACAACCAGGCACAGATATTTCCTAGACTCTTTCTAACTTTCCC
>KK119217.1:327641-370757 GCA_000611955.2 Stegodyphus mimosarum | reverse complement strand
TTCCCTACTAGTACATCGATATTTAAACATTTTCTCCCACTGGTAGAATTTGCATTCCTAACGCGCATTTCCAAATTTACGATTAGGTAATTGAACCAGTTATTATTGTGTCAAAATAGGCACGAATAGTCAAAATAGGTCTCCCGCCTTCTTCGCATGCCTTCATGGTGTAGTGGTCTGCATGCTCGACGCGTAACCGAGAGGTCCGTGGTTCGATTCCCGGCGAAGGCGTTGCTCATTTTTCATGTCTGATGCTTCCAAAAATGTCTCTACACAATCTGTGTATTTAGTTTTGATAAAACCAGTTTTTTTGAACCCATTGCATCTTAAAGGAGGTCATTTTCCTCTGTTTGCTGCTGACTACAATTTAAAAAGGTTTTACGAGTTCTCTGTATGTCACTTGTTCGATTTTCTGCTTTGAGTTTGGATGGATTAGTCGCTTTGAAAGGATAGTTCTACCTGCCAGAGAGTTGAATTTTATAGCTCGTATTTTAACACGTAGAGCTTCATAATGATCCAATTTCTGTACTAATTCGGATAAACTCTCTATTTTTCCCCAAGTATCAATAAAATGCTTCTTAGCAACACTAAGGACTCTTCTTTTAAGCTGATCCATCAGGACTACATCTTTGAGTGTTTCAAAGTCTGTAACATCGCGGCTGGGCACCCACTCTTCCAGATAATTAATTCGTAAGCGAAGTCTTTCCATAAGGCACCAGGCTGTCTTTCGTGTGTCGTAAGTTTAATTCGAAATGATTCAGAATTTAATTTGAATCTTTAGAGCAGAATCTTCTTCATTTATGAATAATCTTCTAATTTATCCTTCGGTTCTCTTAAAATAACTTGTGAAATGTCTATGGACAGAAGAGATAAGAGTTGGCTGATGTAATATATTTGTTTGTATTAACTTTTTCACATTGTCTTTCAAACATTTGCATGTAAGTTGCATTGTCAGAAGTTCCTGTAAATTTAGGGCTTAGGTGTTGAATATTTGTGTGATTAGCTGCATTTGAAGCAAAGGTGGCATAGTTAGGATTTGGGCTAGCAGCTACCAAGTTTAATTTTAAACATTCCAATTCTAACAAAAGTTCTTATTATTGTCTTGGCGTGTCTCTTGATCGTTGCTCTCACTTTTTTGTCGTCTAGTTTCGATTAAAGTTTCTAGAAGTTTCCTGTAAAAGCTTCATCATAAATGCCAGATTTGACGATAAGATCTTTAAGTTCTATCAATCGCATTCGCCCCACTCGTTTATTGTGAAACCCAGTTCCGTAGCGAGAGTTTTTAAATCCTCTTTTCGCGCTTTGGCAAAGTAAGCCATAATTATATGAGGGGTCGGAGAAAAGGAAAAAGGAAAAGTTGAAATTAACAATAGCGTATTTTTACACTTACAGTATTTTCAAATTAATAGCAATACCTTTAAGTAAAGGTATACACCACTGTAAAACAGCATTAATATACCACTATTAAACAGTATTTATAAATACAAAAAATGTTACTTGTAAAGTTATTATATCTTAGTTGTATTAATATCATAAAATACCCTCATAAATTCAACTTCTGTCCAGAAAATGACATAATTTAATACCAAATATTTGTAACACGCATAAATGTCTTATAATAAGCTTTTATTTAAATTGAATTATTCTAAATTTTAATCTTAGCCAAAGCATTAAGGAATACATGACAGTCATTCTTTTACATTAGTTAAGTAGTCATTCTATTTTATTCATAATTATTTTTTTCCATTTCAAGAAATATGTTTCAAGACATTCATTAAACAAAAACAATAGTATTTTCTTAAAGTGCACTATAACAATTTGCTGAAAATGTTCGTCGAAAGATAAATCAACAAATAAAATATTTTATTTTACCTAGGATAAAACATTCATTGAATATTAACAGCCCTCAAAGGAAATGAAATAAAATATAATCAAAAGACTGTATGTAAACACAGCATAAATCATCTAGTCTAACATTTCGTGGGGGGGAATAGGAAACAGCTGCAGCTGTTAAGTTAGAATCGGAACTAATAAATTCTAATGAACAACGTCCGTAAATATATGCAAAACTTAACAGTAAAACATGCATTCAGTGCGGTAACAGTATCCACAAGTTAATTTAATATGCGCATTAACATTTTAAAATAACAAATTAACCACAGTTCAGAATTAACCGTCTGGTGAAAGAAAACCGTTTGCTTTCGTTTAATGCTTTAAAGTATTAGTATCAATAAATAAGATTTCAGTATTTATAATCAGTTTCAGATTTTCAAGGAATTTACATTTGCTTTAAGCAGCAGCTTATACTAAATAGTCAGCTTAAAAAGAATTTTAAACTCAGATTAAACAATAATGATAAAGAAACTGATCTTCTTAATAATAATTTAAAAGAAACTTATCTGTTCCTTTAAAAATGTTCACTACTAGCAGCACAGCACGACAATTTTATTTCGAGAATCGGTTCCCTAAATTATTTTGACGAGCAATCACACTTGAAAAGAGATTGAGCCGCCCTCCAGTTGTTATGTAGTGATTTTAGTGAGTTTTGAAGTATGGATTAATGTGTAGTTAATTGCAGTTATTTGTTAATTAATTATTGAGTGAGTAAATTATATGCATTAATTTATGCTTATTCTAAATTTTTCTTCACGAATTGTATTGCTTACGTTATTGAATCAATTATTTTTATGCGAGTTAAACAGAGTTCTCATTCTTACGTTACGCGTTCGATAGTAATAGCTTTCGGGAAAAGGAGACAATGGGAAATCGGTTGCTTTCTGCGTAATATTTTAAATTTAAAAATACTTCCTTTTTATTCGCATGGATGAAATTAATACCTCTTAGAGAGAAAAAATTTACCCTTCTTATGAATCTACTTTCATGACTGTACGTCGCCCCGTTGGAGAATTATGCCCATTTAATTGCTAAAATTGTTGAATTTCGTGTCTAAAAATTTATTCTGCTATAAGGGTCGTTTTTGAGCACTTCTTCGTGAAGGTCATGTACTGCGTCCGGTTGCGTGGTAGGGTTGTTGCATTCTTTCCCTCACCCCTCCTTGTTGGCGAAGGGGGTGGCGAGGGTGGAATTTTTTTTGGTGTGTAGAAGGAAAAACTAAGTTTTCGCAGCACTGTTTTGTGTTTGGCGAGATTTGCCTACTAATTCACCAAATTTGGTGATTTTCGAAAATTCTGGATTCTGGACGATTAAAATCGTCATGCAAGGCCATGCTCAGTCCTTTTTGCCTTGGATTCGCAGCTGTAAGAAGACTTCTTTTTTATTCCTCTGGAAGAGCCGGAGATAGGAAATAAGATAAAGATGTACATCTAAAAAAAATCACTTGAAGTATACTCCTCCGCACTTTACCATCCCCGTGTAGGAGTCGAGAATGTTGTTTTTTTCTCATCGAATCAATGCGTTGACACCATAGTGGATGCAACTTGAATCCAGCTTTATCCGGCTTCTCCCTGAACGGTCACTTAGATCCGAGTACTACCATCAATTCGAGTACTACCATCAACTCGCCAGTATGAGACTAGACGGAAAAGGGAGGAACCTTTAGGAGCTCTTGTTTTGCTGCACGAATGCACTTTACCATCTTCATATTGTCTGACCCCAGTGTCCAGATTTCTTGCCGGAGTCCCTCGTTCAACATCTGCTAAGGATTGGTCGTCGGGAGAGCCTTGTTCAACACCTGCTATGGATTGGTCATCCGGAGAAAAATCTATTAGATGAGTTAATGCTTAATTAAGTTTTCAATTTCTTCCCTTCAAGTGAGTTCAACTTTTGATTGTTAATTTCACCTGAAATTTAGTACAGCTTGCAACCTAAATTCCGTGAACATGTTTCCTAAGAAATAAGGCTAATTAAAATTTTTAAGAGATTTGATTAATTGAAGAAAAATTTTCCAGTATTGAATTCTTAAAGTAAGGAGTAATTATATGTGTATTTAATTTCCAATTAAATTCTATTTAACTTTTAGTCAAGGTTTTTCTGCTGGATCTTAAATCCAGGCTGTTTATTTAAGCAACTGCTGCACTATTACTCTATTTAGGACCTTTTAACTTTAACTTGGTTTGTAATTAAAATTTATATATAATGAATTAAGACAGGATAGTAAATTTGTAAACTTATCTAAATTTTACCTTTTTACTTTAAGTTGTTACTACTTTTGGTTGTGAATTAACTTTTGCAAAATTAAGGAACAAATAAAAATTTAAATTCTACTTTACATTTAATTGAGTAATTGAATGTAGGAATAAATGTAATCATTTTTCTCCAACGGGTCTACTTGAATATGTAATATTTTCTAACTGCCTAATGGATTGCTAAATTGATGTATGCAATTTTTACCTGAGTAAATTAAGAAATTTCTTGAACTAAGTAATCTCTATCAATATTGCTAAAGACACCATGCTCGGTGATTCATTAAATTCCTGTGTATTTTTATGCTGGCCAGCAGAGTTTGATAACTGCATATGAAAATTTAATATTAATTAATTTTTACGGTGTAAATTTTTGTTTAATTCATCTCGGTGCATATTTGAAAATAGCAATATATATTAATAATTCTAAAATGCATTATTTTAAATATTTGTCACCCTGGTATCATAGATTTCGAAATTAAGTTGAAAGATTGAGTGTCTTCCATATAATGCTGCAATAAATATCCTTGGTTATATATATATAATTGATTCAGAGTTTTTCTTATGATGACTTGTGTGAATGTTCTTAACACCAGTACTCCTGCTTGGTCTTAGGGGTTGTTCGGGTTAGTTTTGGGAAGGATATACACAACGCAATGAAGTTTTGGTTTTGATATTATTGTAGGCAAATTATTTAATTTCAGGTTTCAATTGTAACAGTTAGTATTTAACGTTTGGTACCATAACACTAGAACATTTGGTGCTGCGACCACCAGAACATTTGGTACCAGAACAAGTAACCAAAAGTTAAATTCGGGAGTAAGGGCCAAACAGAAAGTTTGAACATTTTGTTGCGTCATTTTGGAATCAAATTTCGTTAGGCGCCGTAACCGGTCCTCAGTAAACACAAACGTCGGCTAGCTCTAAAAGTATTTATTAACAAAGCACACAGGAAGTGGTACAAAGAAAATATACATAAAAATACTTTAAAACATTTTACCAAAAGGAGCATTAAACATGCGAATTACAGAGACATCCAATACAGGGCAACCTAACGTCATCGTGGTTGGAGGTCGGCTACCTTAGATTGCTCCTCTTCGACATTAGGTGGCGTTCAATAAAATAGTTCGGTTACGGTTAAATAGCTCTGCTACAAAACATAATAAATAATTTCTGTAAGAATATTAAAGGATGTGTTACTAATCGTAAACATAAACTCACTTTGAACAAAGGGATAGCTTAGTAAAGTAAATTTGCTTGAAATGTCTGTTGTCTAATTATGCAGAATATTAACAGATAAACGTAATTTCACTTTAGTAAATGTGCGTAGTGAGGTTACAGTAGTAGATGTAGCTTCATTTAATAATAAAACATATCCTCACTAACAGTATAAAACATAAACAAAAACATTTAATGTTAGACATAACCTAACTTTAAGTAAATGGATTCGATAATGGAAAAATAACCTCAAGACGTTTTCTCGCTAATCGTACAGAATATCAACAGACACTAGTAAACATAACCTCAGATTAAATAATTGAATACGTTGTAGGGTTTTATTTGATCTGGTAATGTTAGTTAGTCCAAAAATCCTAACAGACCTAAAGCGAATTATCGCTGTATCTGAAGCAACTACAAAGTCATGAGAAGATTCATATGATCTTATTTAAACAGAATTCAGAACATAAGAGCACTCTTTCGTGCAACAATGTCAGTCGCAGCTCGTGGTGTTGCAACTAAACAGAACTGTCGAATTTAAATCAAGCGTGGAACGCTAATCAAAGACTGCGCAATTAAATAATAACTAGAAACTGCCTCGGTAACTCCACCTGAACATCAAAACCAAAGTGCGCGCAGCGATATATCGCAAATAATTACAACTATCAGAATAAGCCAAATAATTTCAACTATCAGATCTGGCAGTAACCTAACACGAAGCGTGCAGCCGCAGCCAAAAACATGCACTTTCTTAAAATCCGAAAACCTCAGTTTAAATGCTAGCCAACTCATTTGTATTCTGGTAAGGAATACAAAAAGCAGAAGTTGTGGTAAAGATGAAATCAAGTTAACTGATTAATTTAAAATAATAAACTTAAACGTTAGTGATGTAAGCTAATTTCATTTTGCTAAAATGTATCCTTAATAACTGTGCAGAATATTAATGAATACGTTTGAAATTGTAAACGTAATCTCATTTTGAGTAAATATATACATTACTAACGCAAACGTAAACTCTCTTTATGTATAATGTAAGCTCTCTTTAATAATACGCATCCCCTGCTTTCGTAAAATTATTAACGTACACCTTTAATGTTCTTAAAAAAGTTTGTTGACTATTTTACGAAAGTCAAAACTTCATGTGTGTATTATGATGAAATTTTCTTAGTCAAAGCCAAAAATTTTGAAGCGCTACAGAGCGTGACATAAAAGCTTCGAACTCTTTATTTAAGCAGCTATTACTCATCCATATCCATCTAATAAAAATTATCTGATATAAAGCATTCTCCTGCTTGGAGGACTCTCTAAGAGGAAAACCTTCCCTCTTATAATCTGAGTTTTCCTCTGAAGCAAACCGATCGATATTGAGCTGTAACAGATGGCGTATCAATAATAACTTACATCAACGCTCAACTCACCGGGCATTCAAACCTGCCGATATTATACTCCCTTTTGAAAGCATTAACGGTTACCGAGTATCGAAGGAGATATATGAACTGCAATGCCTCATTTATTTCACTTTAGACTTGCTAATTTTACGGTCACTTCGACTGCACCCGTAAAATGAATATTATTTATTTCTCTGCCGTGAATATTATCTTTCCAATATAATGTTGCCAATGAGGCATGTGAAAAAAATGGTATGTTGTGTTTGTATTTTTAATCTTTAGCCTAAAAAATTAGACATATAATGTGCTTAGAACAAAGATAACACGCCAGAAAGCAAATGTTAAAAATACTACAGCTACCAGAATCAGCGTGTTAAGTTGCGTAAATTTTTAGGACTCATTCCATCAAACAAAAGCCGCTTCATTTTATTCTTTTATATCTCATTGACTGCAAGTTTGCTCTCACAAGCCAGCTCGTCATCAAGAGCTTAATTATTTAACTTACTGAGTTATAATAGAGAGATAATTTTCAAATTGTATTATTGACCAACTGATGAAACTACACTCACGTTTGTGAAAATTGCAACACCAAGAAGGAATCGTCATAATTGAATGCAATTTAATACACAGTTGAGTGGTAGTGGTACAAATAAATGATTAAATGTTCAAAGCAAACAAACAAGAACAAGAGATCAGAATCAGTATTTTGTGTGGCCACCACGCGCCGCAATAAGTGCTGCTACACGACGTGGCATGGAGTCAAACAAAGTTTGAATGTCTGACTGAGGAAGAGCATTCCATATCGTTTGTACGCGTACCCAAAGTTCGTCTGCAGACGCAACAGGACGAGGATCACGAGCAAGAAGCCGACCAATGACATCCCACACATGTTCAATTGGCGACGTATCCGGGGAACACGCAGGCCAAGGAAGAAGCTGTACCTGCTGCGCTGCAAAGAAGGATTTAACAATCCGAGCAGTATGAGGGCGGGCATTGTCCTGTTGAAATACAGCGCCTGGCAAGCTTTGAAGGAAGGGAACAGCTTCGGGCTGTAGAACTTCACGGATATACCGGTTGCTGTTCAGATTGCCCACAATTCGTAGCAATTGAGATCGTCTATGATATGCTATGGCGCCCCAGACCATAACTCCGGGTGTTCGTCCACTGTGGCGTTCGATAATGCACTCCGGAAGGTGGCGTTCACCGGCATAGCGTCTGACACGAATGCGGCCATCATGGTACCACAAATTAAAGCGGGATTCGTCAGAAAACACGACATGCTGCCAATCAGCACGCCAGTCTCTATGCTGATTGGCCCATTGTAGCCGCAGGCGGCGATGGTCGTGCGTTAGGGGGATCCTGTATAAAGGAGTCCGTGCGCGCAGTCCACACTGCAGCAGACGTCTACGAATTGATGAAGCACACAATGAAACACCTGTAGCTATTGACCACAGTGCTGCCAATTGTCTAGAGGAAGCTGTACGGTCCGTCCGCGCCATGCGGACCAGGTGTCTATCATCGCGAGCTGACGTCACATTTCGGGGTCCACTCCCGGATTTCCGAGTTGTCCGACACTCGTCCGTCCACTGCTTCCAAACGCGCATCACTGTGCTGCTGTTACGCTGCACACGAGAGGCTACTGCACGATACGACAATCCAGCTTCACGAAGGCCGATGATTCTCCCTCGTTCAAACTCTGTAAGTTGTTCAAATCTCGCTCTCTTTCGTCGACGAGGCATAAGTACAGATTGAGTTAACGTTTACCACTAGCAGATAACCACCGGTAACCATACACGCCTCGCTACAGCCGTCTATTTATTCGGATCCATCAGCCGTTCAGAGGGCGCTGCTCAGCATACGCATGCGCTACGGATTTGCAATTCTAATCATTTGCATATCATGCGCTACTTTGCATTTCCTGAAAATTTCAGCTCACTCGCGTAAGTCCTTCATGGTGTTGCAATTTTCACAAACGTGAGTGTATTTTATTTCAATACCTTTAAAAAGCATTATTTCGTTTTGAGCAATTATGAGGATTCAATAATTACCTTTTTAACAATAATTCAAAAGAAACTTATCTGTTACTTTGAAAGTGTCCATTCCATGTAACGCATCCTTAAATCTTTGGCGCGACAATTTAAATTAAACAATTAGTTCCCAAAATTATTTTGACGAGAAATCCACATCTGAAAAGAGATTGAGCCGATCTCCAGCAACCAAAACTTAAATTCGGGAGTAAGGGCTTGCTAAAGCCAAACCGAAATTCTCAACATTTTGTTGCGCCATTTTAGAATTTAAATTTCGTTGCGCGCCAGCGGTAGCCGTTCCTCAATAAACACAAACGCCGACTAGCTCTAAAAGTATTTATTAACAGCGTATGCAGGAAAGGGTACAAAGAAAATATACATAAAAATAAAACATATACCAAACGGAATATTAAACATGCGAAATAGAGAAACATCCAATACAAGGTATCTTAACATAATCCCTGCTGGAAGTCGACTGTTTTAGATTGTTCTTCTTCTCCGCTAGATGGCGTTCAATAAAATAGATCGGTTACGACTAAATAGTTCTCTTACACAACTTTAATAAACCATAATAAACAAATTTTGTAAGAATATTTAAGGATTTGTTACTAGTCGTAAACTTAAACTCACTTTGAATAAAGGGATACATTATAAGTGTAAATTTGCTTTCACTCTAGTAAAACCCATATTCTGCTTTCGTAAGAATATAAACGAATATGTTACTAATCGTAGACGTAACTCACTTGGAGATATAAATGGATACATTCGTCAGTTAAAAAAAGCATCATTTAAATACACTGTTTCTTCCCTAATTATACAGAATATTAACGGATACTCATAACGTAATTTCACTTTAATAAATGTACTCGTTACTACAGTAGATGTAACCTGATCTATATATATAAAGAAGAAAGGTCTGTGTCTTTGTCATCTAATAACTCAGTCACTGCTATAGCTATCGTCGCCAAACTTTCTACGATTCTTTTCTGGGTCCTTGAAAAGGTCGACGTCCACTTTTTCCAAATGCCAAATAGCTAAAATCAGTGATATTAATTAAAAACTCTGAAAATAAAAATCTGCTTTATTTCGAGAAGTGTTGCCACTCCTCGCTCTCTAATCGTAAAGTTTGTTAATAAAAAATTTCTAACTTTTACAATGAAAGAAGAATAATATCGCCAAACATTGAATACATTATTCCCGATTCCAAAAATTCGTGGGGAGAAATTTCGACTGTTTCCATCTTCGTATGACTTTAATCAACCGAGGTATTAACTAAAAACTCTGAAAACACTAATTTTCGCACTCATTTTTCCAAGTAGCAACAGTCTGGCGCGTTGGAGATAAGAATGCTTTATTTCGAAAAGTATTGCTAATGCTCGCTTTCAAATCGTAGAGTCCGTTAATCAAAAATTTGTAAGTTTTACGAAAACTGTATAAAGAAGAACGTGTGTTTGTTTGTTTGTTCGAGTTATTGATTCCTGGTCAATTACGATCAATTTTTTGCCACATTATTCGACCAAAATTGAATACGAGTTGATTAAAATTGAATACAGGACATATTGGAAAGAACTTGAGCTTTTACGACTATTTTTGATTAAAAAGACAACATTTATTAAAAACTGCTATTTTCTATGGAAATTGTTTATGTGGGTTTCATATGGCATCAGACTGAAAAATGTGTGACTATGAATCGTATTTTTTGCATCGTTATTAGAGAAGGACTGCAGCGGTATCGTCTTCTCTGTTCTTAGATGCATTAGTCTCAATCTAACTGGACTGGCATCGGGTACTTCCGCTAGTTTAATTACACTGTTCGACATTTAAAATGCAACACCAAGAAGGAATGGTCAGAAAATGATGAACTTTGGAAAAAAGACAGAGACAGCAAGGAGCAATAAATGATCTTTATTTCAAAATGATAGTCGGAATACAGAGCGAGAACGGCATCGGCTCAGCAGGATAGGTGATAGGTGACAGCAGGGCCGGACACCCGGTTGGCTTACAATGACTACTCGGGTGCTATCCGAATCCTGCAACTATCTGTAGCTGAAACTTTTACCAATAGACATAAATATAAAAGAAGACACTAATATACTTATAACAGATGGACACAATGCGCCTGATAGAGAAGTGCGTATTAACTATGTGCTTAGATACTTATGCGATTTTATACATAGACACTAATACGAGGAAGACACTTATACGCTTATAGAGGGATGCTAATACACTTATGGACCCTGATACACAAATTTACATAGACACTTATACACTTAACGACGTGGACACTACTACGTAAGTACAATATACTCATAATTACGCATATACAAAGTTCGCATGTTTACAGTTAGCTTATATACATAGACACTAATAATGCGACACACTAATATACTACAAAATGCGACACAATATACTGTAGACTAATATACGTTGACACTAATACCTCGATACGATATGCACATAAAAACACATTAATAAAATTATTCTATTATTCCACAATAACTTACACATGGATACAATGCACTGATATATGTAGACACTTACACTAAGATACGTTGACACTTACACTATATTACGATATATATAAAATTAAGCATTGGTACACATAGATACTGCGTAAATTCGATCAATTTTAAAATGCACTTTTATGTGAATATTAATAATACACTTTACTACTACAGGTGTTACTCTGTATGTACACGAAGAAACACGTCTATGCATAGAGTCAATAAGAGTGCGGATAGTGTCCTGAGGGATGGCTCTCTATTCAATTTCAACCATTTGCCATAGTTCGTCTTCTGAACGAGGCAGGGGCAGAATCTGCAAACGACGTCCAATCACATCCCACACATGTTCGATTGGTGACAGGTCAGGAGAGTAGGGTGGCCAGGGAGGCATTTGTATACCTTGCACAGCATGTTGGCAGATGCGAGCACTGTGTGGTCGGGCGTTATCCCGCTGAAAAATTGCATTAGGCAGCTCCTGAAGGTAAATTGTTATCCTGTTGAAAAATTGCATTAGGCAGCCCCTGAAGGTAGGGGATTGCCACCGGCCGCAGTATCCAAGTGTCGTTGGGCCATCATAGTGCCCTGATTACGAATTAGAGGTGACCTGGAATCGTAGGCAATAGCGTTCCAAATCATTTTGCCTCGTTGTCTCGCGGTGGGGCGTTCCACAATTACTGGCGGATTAGATCTGTCTTCACGTCGACGCCACACACGTATGTGGCAACTGCCACTGGGTAAACAGAAGCGTGACTCGTCTGAGAACACCGACGTCTCGACATTCTGTCATCCACATCGCTCCAGTCCGGCACCATTCTAAACGTTGGCGTCTATGCTGTGGGGTCAATGGCAGTCTTCTTAACGGACGCCGTGAGTGCAGGCCACGTTCAACCAATCGACGGGAAATGATTCTCGTCGACACGGGAACATCCAAGGTATCTTGCACATGCTGCAGAATCGCGGTACAAGTAGCTTGCGGGACCGCTACAGCTTGTCGGCTGATGCGTCGATCCAAGCGTGCTGACGCCAATCTGGCTGCACCTGCACCTCTCCTTCTTCCCACATTTCCTTGTTCCAATCATGTCCGTGCTCGCATCCATGTGGGTATCAGCTGCGATTTGACGTAAGGACCAACCCGTCCTTCTCAGTCCGATCACCATACCCCTCGTAAAATCGTCTATCTGCTGGAAGTGCCTTCGTTGACGGCGGCCTGGCATTCTCTCCTATTACACGTATCCTCCGGGACAAAAACCAACTTTCTTCGATAATTCGGCTGGTAGAAATAACGACACGAATACTGCCCATTCTGCGCGTTCCTTCCCTAATATCTTACTTCACGCACGTCGGAGAGCTGCGCATTTCACATTATTCGCAAAACTGAGTGACGTGCGTCTACTCTAAAACTTGCATAAATTTCTGACCACTCCTTCTTGGTGTTGCATTTTCAATGTCGAGCGGTGTGCAAAACAAAACACATTCCTTTTTTTTTTCAACGATTAGTTATAAAGCTGCAGATAATTTAAAGAAATTTAAGATTTGTGTTATTTTTTTCTCATGCAATAAAGTTCAAAGTTCCATACTTAAACACCACGTTCCGGATGTAGACTTCTCGTGTATCTAGAATCTTCTTTGCCAGCGTTCTTTGTGGTTTACTATTCATTTTTCTAACAAGAACAGCTTTGAAATTTGGCACTAAAGAGCATGAGATATATGTTATTAAATATACCCACAAAACCCCTTTGGAAAACACTGCCCGTCCAAAACATCGCATTTTCCGGTTTGTCTTCATCCAGATTCATTCAAAAAGCATTTTCCGTTGATGATTTAGATTTCCTCAAGGCGTTTCGCTTTTCATAAAAGTCTACCAGTTCTGGACAATGATCCCAATTCTGATTCACAATCAGGTTTTGAAGAAATTATTTCATAATTGCTTTCACACTAGAGGCCATGAGTGACTTTAAGTACTTCCCTTCACCTGGAAATTGACTCTTGCTATCGAGTAAACACATGTTCCCCTTTGTCATGTTCATTTCTGAAGAAGATCCTGTTTAAATTTCATAACTGCCACCAATGTATATGCATATTTGTACAACACACGATGAATTTTGTTGATTTACTATCGTTCACGTTGTAGAGACATTAGGTTTTCTGAAGCAGATGAGATGAAAAATGAGCAACATCTTCGCCGGGAATCGAACCACAGACCTCTCGGTCACGCGTCGAGCGTGCTGACAACTACACTATGAAGGCATGCGAAGAAGGCGGGAGAAATACTTTATATACCCCCCCTTTTAAAGGGTGACTGTAGTTTTGGGAACGCAATCGCCAAATCCCGGTGTTGGAGAATCATCATCCATAACCTTTTAGTTCGGGAGCCAGTGTTGGAGTATTTTTCCACTTTAAATTTTCAATGTTCATTACACATGAAGGTCAAGAATAAGAAAAACCAACTTTAAATCATATCACTATAATAAATACTGCAAGGGTTTAAAATTGGTTGACAGACAAGATAAAACAACATTTAGTCAGTTAAACCAGTGTGTTCTAATATAACAGTAAATACCACAAGATAATACTCCAACAGTATAGTACAACAAGCGCTGTTACAAGCATAAACCCGTTCATGCTTTAAATTAATTTATTGGCTCCAGTGTTCTAAATTATAAGTGGAAACATAAAAGTCAAGTTAAATTAAATTTTCATTTATTAGAGGTTAACAAAAGTAGCAACAATATAACAATATATGGTGGTGGTGGTACAAGAGTCAAAGTGAAAAAACATTTAAAACATACCGACCGGGGTACCCCGTGTGAAAATCACAATTTCTTGTCCATTGTCTTGTAGTCGACCATTACATAGTAACCCTTACCGAGGGCGGGCGTATACTTATTTCAGCCATGAAAAAAATCTAGAGATAAAAGAAAAGAAACAAGTTAGTAGCCAAGTACTTTAGAGCCATCCGTCCCTTTTCTATCTCGGCTCCCTCCTTCCTGCGACGACGAGCATCGGTGGTTCTCTCTCAGCAAATCTAGCCATCGTTCCACACTTCCGCAGACGGAGTACTCGAGACGGAACCACTGCTTTTTCATCTGGCGAAAACCCTCAGGAAAATCCCCCTCTCGTAGATCGCTGCAGGCCCTTTTTCTTCTCCTCGCCAGCCCCTCGTTTGGAGATCCGAGACGGTCCAAAACCCGCCAGGTGTAGGCATCCCTAGAAGCGGAACCTAAGCAGAAAGGTGAAGGCAAGGGGGTTGGTAAGACGGAAGTTGGTGAATAATTGCGTTTTTCATAAGCGACTCACCAGGGTCAGCAACCTGACATAGCAAGAGCTAGCCGCGCTCAGGGTCCCATTTTAACATGGTGAACGTCTGTCAGAATGCGAATCAACCAGACCCCTCAACCTTGGCATGACATAGCTGCATATAAAACAAGCTAATTCAGTAGGGTGCAGATTCGCACTTGGTGAAAAATATTTTTCAGTCCACTGTCTGGCGGAGATAATATTCATGGAAATTCCTTTCCAAGTAAAAGTCAAAACAAGTCAATAAATCTTCGATTCCCAAACGCAACGTAAAAGTTTTTTAGAAAAAGAATTAAGGATTTGTTTTAAAATACTAAATTAATAAAAGACCGAAGAAAATTTCTTCAATTGAAACATAATAATTACATAGAAAAAAATTATTTTTTCTACAACACCAACAAAAGACTTTACTACCAGAGTCAGAAAATATGGATTCAAGCTTGACCAGAAAGAGGGGTACGTTAACAAAACCAATTAAACTTTAAACACCAACTTGTGTAAGACAAATAACTTTAAAATTAAAAAAATGACCTCAAGGGTCTAACTAACCAGAAGTTAAACACAAAACAAAACAAGTTAAGATTAAGCGTTAACCAAACAAAAAAAATTAAATGGTTAACCAAACTACCTTAAGAAAAAAAAAATTACTCAAGCAACTTAAATTCAGAGTTAACCAAAACTGCCAAAATTAAATGAGAACAATTACTTTTCAACAAGGCCAAAAAAATTAAGATCAACTAAAAATAAAAAAAAATTAATAACTTTTAAGTCTGATAACAGAATTAAGATAAATCATTACAATTAAGATATTTTAATTCAGTACCTGAAGTATAGCTAAGTATGTATTACATAACACCAGTGTAGAGTCATTAGGTTATTTAGAAGCAGAAGAGGTGAAAAATGAGCAACGCCTTCGCCGAGAATCGAACTACAGACCTCTCGGTTATGCTTCGAACGTGCTGACCACTACACCACGAAGGCATGCGAAGAAGGCGGGAGAAATACCTTATAACGTATTAAATTGTTATAAATCAAAAAGCGTTTGTTTTTATCAAGTAGCATTTAATACCGTTTTATACAAGAGGAGCTTCAAGCTTAGGAACCTCCTGACGTCAGCATCACGTGAGCACTCTTGACGTCATTCGAGCAGTAGCTAGAAAAAGTCCTTGTGTGTTTATTCATTGTATATTTATTGTGTGTTTATTCATTATTAAAAGTCATTGTATGCATAAACAAACTTTATTATTGTTGTGCACTGTCATTTTAGAAAGTGATATGGGCGAAAGTTTGCTTTAGCATTGAATCGACCGTTTAACAGACCAGAGCATCGATCTGGCTGATCCGTGACATTTAGAGGGCATATTCATTCAACTGATAAACCATTTACTCGAGACATCCATTTAGCTGACAAGGCATTTAAGCGATGTGTCCATTTAACTAACACGACATTGTCAGTTGAACCAGTGTGTAAAATCATTGGGGTTGTCGAAACAAGAAGCAGAAGAAATGTGCATTACCTTCGCAGTGATTCGAACTCCAGATCTTCCGATATTAGCCAAACGTGCTTCCAGTTCCGAAGGAACGCAGTAAGGAAGGAGAAAACACCTTACAAGATCTAGCAGCTACATCATTTTCTAAGCTAAAGCAATTTCTAAAAAATCAGTTTTTAAAAAATATTAAGTATTATAAAAAACATGTCTTAAAACCATTTCTCTTGCTGGAATTTGCATCCGCCATTTTGAAATCAAACACTTTAAGAAATGCTTATCCCACTTTGAAACCTCTTTGTTGTTAATGTCTTTGCCCTTTGAGAAGGTAAGAGAGCTAATTTAATAAATATCCTGCCAATTAAGAATTCTATTGATCCATCTATTCATTCTTCCCCCTTAAAATTGAATCGCTTAATTTCTTCCCGTCTTTGACATTTTAATAATACGCAATAAATCTAATCTTGATCAAACTAAACAGATCTTTCAAATTTCTCATTACGGAGCTAGAAACTGACGTTAAGAGATAAGAAAATAATATAGTTTCTCTGACTAATTATTGTTATTTTCTCAAATGGTCTTATAAACATCAGTGCGCTTTAATTTCAACCAAAGTTGCCCTTGACATTTCTTCATTTAATTAATGAAAATCTGCCGATTTTAATTGATCAATTTTCCTCCAATATTCACTTTACGAGATATTGATTTCTAAAATATTTTATCTATGTACTTTACCTGAGCAGTGACTTTTTTTTGTGAACTCCTCCTTCGATTTTCCCCAATTGATTGCCTTTTTTATAAGTGTTTTATGAACGTAAATTGGAGTGCATGTGCTGAAGACCTTCCTTTAAATGAGAAGAAATCGTCAGAAATGGTCTTTTGCAATGTCTTGAGCTTCTTCTTGACATTTATGTACCCAAATGTTGAGCCCACTTTTGATATATTTATTCTATAGAAACGTTATTTATATTTAAAATATCGTCACTTTGTTAGAGAAAGAATTATTTACTTTTAAATTTCAGTTTAAATTGCGGCAATGATAGAACAAACATGCAATAATAAATAGAGAATATTTCATATTCAACGGGACAAAAAGGAAACATTCCTATGAATGTTACAATAACTTTATTTTGATAAATCAGTTTGATAGTGAAACTATAGTTATACAAGTTACTATATTTCTACGTTTCTAAATTTATGTGTGTCCCTCCAGTTGTAGAGACATTAGGTTATTTCGAAGCAGGAGACATGAAAAATGAGCAACGCCTTCGCCGGGAATCGAACCACGGACCTCTCGGTTACGCGTCGAGCATGCAGACCACTACACCACGAAGGCATGCGAAAAAGGCGGGAGAAATACCTTATATACTCCCCCTTTTAAAGGGCGACTGGGGTTTTGGGGACCCAATCGCCAATTCGCGGTGGGGGAGAATCATCATCCACCACCTTTTTAGTTCGAAAGCCAGTGTAGAGACATTAGGTTATTTCGAAGCAGGAGACATGAAAAATGAGCAACGCCTCCGCCGGGAATCGAACCACGGACCTCTCGGTTACGCGTCGAGCATGCAGACCACTACACCACGAAGGCATGCGAAGAAGGTGGGAGAAATACCTTATACAGTGACTCGACCAATATTTATGAGGTATTCTATTTCCCGCCACACTCGCGATAGAATAGCCTTTGTTAATGATTCCAGCATTTCATTTATCTGCTGCTTCAGATGCTGTTAAGTCCTGGGGAAATAGAGGCACGAACACTTTGTCTTTAACTAAACCTAATAGAAAAAATCACAAGGGGTTAGATCTGTGAATTTCAGTGGTCAACAAAGCAATGGCATATCGTTTGACCACGCGTGGTCACTCAAGCGACAGGGTAGACTATCGTTCAGGTCCTGGCGCACTTTTTAATACGAATGTAGAGAAGCACTGTCTTGCTGTAGAATGAAGCCAAAAACCGCTTCTTTCAACTGAGGGAACAACCACTCGGATAGCATATCTTGGTTAATGCAACCCATTAATCGATTTTTCCACGAAAAGAAATGGATGAAAAATAAAATTGTTGGAAATTGCGTGGAAAATGCTCAATCACAAAATCACGCTCATATTCCTAAACACCTTGTGTAAAACCCAAAATCGTAAATTATGGCGATCAACTTCGCCAGAAACTTAAACGTGGCTTCATCCGTAAACACAAGTCTGTTCGTTAAACCGTTTACCTCCAGCTTATTTTGCAAATTCTCACATAAAGCTTTACGCAATGATTTATCTGAAGATTTTTAACGCCGTCACCATCTAAAGAGTTTATGGTCAGAATTGTAGACCTATCCGTAACAGAGATCACACCGCTACTCGAAGCATACTGAGTTCAGAATTTGCATGAAGCATTAATTTTGTGTGACTTCGTAAAAACGTTTCAGGAATTTTTCAAACACTTCGATTTTGGCTGTTGTTCGTCCTGAGCTGGTTTTCTTACACAAGCAAACCGTGCTTTGAAACTACTTCACCCACTGTTCGGTGCTGTGGATCTTTACCGAATTTTGTGCGAAAATGTCCTTGAACAACGATAAACGATGATGATTTGGCATATTCGAAAACTCAGTACGCTTTATCCTAGATGTATGGCGCTATTTTGATTAACAGTGCATCTACTGCGATTTTGTAACTGGAAAATGTTTCGCTGCTGGCAGATAAAACTTGTATAATTGCAGTTTCAGAATTAATAATTAATAAATATTGCTATATTTTTACTTTTGGACTTCAAAGTAAAGAAGTTTCCTTACTTGAAAAAAGCGCACACTTACTCTTCATATTATACACTGACTACCAATAAGTATTTGGACACCTGTGATAGAAATGAAAAACTAACTTTATTCAAAATCAATAGTTGGTAGAGCCTCCACAAGAGGTAATTACAGCGTGGACCCACCGGGGCATACTTTCCACAAGTCTTTGTATGACAGCTAGTGGTATTTTATTCCACTCGGCTTGGAGAAGACATAGAAGTCCCTTCCCCGATTTTGCACGGGTAGTGCACCCCTGAATTCGGCGATGCAACTCGTCCCAGAGGTTCTCGATCGAGTTCAGGTCTGGACTCTGGGCAGGCCAGTCCATCAGATGAACTCCATTGGCACCATACCAAGCCTTGGTTAACGTCGAAACATGACAACTGGCATTGTCGTCCTGAAAGTAACAGGGGTCCAACCCGTAAAACTGCCACAACGTAGGAAGCACATTGTCATCCAAAATAGTGCAGTAGGCATCGGAGTTGAGCTTACCATGAATGGGGACCAACGGTCCCAGCCAATACCAGGAGAAACACCCCCGACCATAACTCCACCTCCGCCGAATTGACTGTTGACACAATATATTCTGGCAGGAAACGTTCTCTAGGTAGACTCCAGACCCAGACCCTGCCATCCGAACGGTAAAGGGTGAACCTTGATTCGTCACTCCAAAGAACCCGTTTCCACTGATCTACGGTTCAATTTCGATGTGCTTTGCATCACATTAACAGAGCAGCGCGGTTGGACTTTGTGATCAAAGGCTTATGGGCAGCAGCACGACCATGAAAGCACCAAGCAGATGTGCTTCCTTACGGATGGTATTCATTGAAACAATACTCCCGGATGCCTGTTGAAACTCCTCGCGGATAAGGGCCATCGGTTGGGTGCGGTTCTTCCGAATTTCTCTGGACAGCACTCGTCGGTCTCTATCTCCCAGTTTCGTTGGTCTGCCTACTCGGGGCACATTCCGACAATCACCGCTCACCTTCCACTTCTTAACCACTTAGGCCACTGTCGATTTTGGGTACTTCAGATCGCTAGATATGTCCCTTAAGGATCGGCCACATTTGTGATACCCGATAATTATACCTTTCTCGAAATCAGAGAGCTACGAACTGCGAGGTATCTTGCATGCGACTAAAGCCGATGCTGTTTTCCTGCACGATATATACCGGCGGAGTCCGTGACGTACCTTAGGACCGCAGATACCGTCATTTGCATAGGTGTCCAAATACTTATTGGTAGTCAGTGTATTCTATCCGTGTCAGAATTTATTTTTATCCGGTAACTTTTATAGTATTTTTCATTACTTTCATTACTACTATTACTACCTTGTGGTTGAAAATGGGTTTTGTACTTGATAAGTCTTATAATTTGACCCTTAGTTAATGTGCTATTCAAACGACTGTGATGCATTTGACTTGAAATTTCAATTGCATACGCCTACTCCGAAAACAAAAGAACTCTCCCTCCTCAAAAATGGATAACGCACATTTAAAAAACAAAAAAAGTCACACGTCTACGACACTTTTTGACATAATGAAAAACACTCATAACCGTTTAGTTTTAAATCGATTTACACTGTTTTCATTGCCCAAACGCTTATAGGAAGTGGTGCTTTGTTTTAGCTAACAACTGTTAACAACAACAGAATGTTTGGGACTGATTGCAGTACCTTTATATGATTAGAATAGTATAAACATGATTACATAATAACTAACAGCATAAACTTCAATATTTGCTGTAGTTCATAGAGTAAGTACCTATTTTGTGAAATCGACACTTCAAAAAAAGTCTGTTCATGTTTATGATGTTTAAAATATGCTAAAACTGTACTAAATGTTGCATTTATTTTGTATTCTAGAACTGACTACTTATTTTGTTGGATTTAAAAAAAAAGTTTATGTTCCAGTTTAAATTCAATTTTGTTGACAAAAAATATAAATTAAAAAAATAAAGTAAATAAAGTGACTGAACAACTGTCGATTATTTCAGTTTTGTTATGTGAGATCTGTCTCTTCTATTCCACATAAACTCAACTAGATCCTACAATGAACCTGGCGAAATCTCGCAAAGGCGTGAATGAAATCCAGCACAGAAGATAGGTGAAAAATAACTTTTTATTAATTCCAACTACTAACAGAAAGCCACGATCTTCGTGCTTTACAATAACACTGTCAACTTGCGGTGAAACTAAAACGTAGATTATAAATCAATTCAAAGTCTAATTAGAATAGAGCTGGATTAGCACGCTAAAGTATGACTAACTTAGATTGACTCAACAAAACCTAACAGGCGCGATAATTTTTCGAAATGGCCAAAGGTCGTACTAGCGTAACAGCGATATAGCAACGAAACGTGCGCTGGCTAGCGAAAACGCGCTTTGAATAAACTCAGAGATTCACCCGTTTCAATACTCACTTCACTTTAAATTTACATCCTGGCGAGGAAATGTCAGGGGAAGTTGAGGAGTTCAGGAAAATTATCAAACTTAAAATAGTTTGTTATACAAAAAGGAAACTTTACAGTTGTAGTTAGTCCTTCTGTTCTTATTTTGTCAGGTAATATTCGTCCAGTTATTTTAAATTTATTAATGCGTTTATGAGTCGCTTTGTCTGTTGGCCCGTATTTATGAATTTTTTTTAAAAAAATTGTCTGACGTCTTTCAATTACACTTCTGTGATTCGAGATAACACAACAAGGTTCCGTTCCTCTGTATTAACTATTTAAGAATTCTAAAGAAAAATATAAAATTTTGATTTTGGAAGATGCTATATATAAAAAAATAAAATTTAGTGCACACTTTTAGCCGATTTTTAAGCATGATAAACATTAATAAAATTCTTGAGGTTTTTTTAAGTCCGATTTTATAAAAATAAATGTTTACTTTTGGGACATTACATGCGCAGAGATCAATGAGTCTTGAAAGTAATTTCCTCCTTCCGTCTGGTTGGCATCTTCGAGACAATGCAGGAACGGTTTCATGGCGAGTCTTAACATCTACTTCGGAGTCATTTTTGTGCTTTTCATTGCTTTGTCCTGTCGTTCAGAGAAAAAAAGTAGTTGCATATAGCATCACCAGAGGGCGTTTTACTTTGAAACCCTGTAGTAAAAATCTAAATCTTTGTCGCCGTCATGCAGCGGCTGTTATATAACCTAGAAATCTTTACGGAGACTTTGTTTTCAATGTGTTTGTTGCTCACAACGACGATCAGTTTACAAGATCCAACTTCCATTAGTAAAATTGTTGGAGTTTTTACTCTAATTTAAAGTTTTCAATGTTCAATACACATGAAAGTCAAGAATATGGAAAAACAACTTTAAATCATAACACTATAATAAAGACTGCATGGGTGCAAAATTTGTGTGACAGACAAATTTTGCACCCATGCAGTATTTATTATACTGCATTTAATATTTCAACAACATTTAGACTGTAAAACCAGTGTGTTCAAATATAACAGTAAATAGTACAAGATAATACTCCAACAGTAAAGTATTAACAGAGCGTTGTGTTTAATTTGGGCGAAAACCCGTTCAAGTTTTAATTAAATTTATTGGGTCCAGTGTTCTAAGTGAAAACATACAAGTTAGGTTAAACTAAATATTTCATTTATTAAAGGGAAACAGAACTAGTAACAAAAACAACAATATATGGTGATGGTGGCGGTGTTACAAGTGTAGGTAGTGAGAAAACAATAACATATCCTCCGGGGTACCCCGTATGAAAATCACAATTACTCGTCCATTGTCTTGAAATAGTGTATATAATGTAACACATAGCTCCTACCGAGGGCTGCTGAGAACAATATGGTCAGCCATAATTAATCTAAAAGATAAAAAGAAAAAATAAGTTAGTAGTGGGAATTTTTCTTGAGCCATCCGCCTTTTTTCTATCTGGGCTCCCTCCTTCCTGCGTCGTCAACCATCGGTGGTTTTCTCTCCGCAAATTCTTCAGCCATCTTTCCACTGTTCCGTAGAGAGTACTCGGGACGGAGCAACTGCTTTCTGGTCTGACGACAACCTTAAAAAAATTTCCCTCCTCTCGTAGATCGCTGCACGCCCTTTTTCTTCTTCTCGCCAATCTCTCGTTTGGCGATACGAGACGGTCCACAACCAGCCAAGTGCATGGCAACCCTAGGAGCAGAATCAAAAACTGGAAGGTGAAGCAAGGGGTTGGTAAGACAGAAGTTGGCGAATAATCGCCGACTCTCCAGGGTCATCAGCCTGAGAAGCAGGAGCTAGCCTCGTTCAGGATCCCATTTTAGCATGGTGAACGCCTGTAAGAATGCGAATCACCCCGACCCCTCAACCTTGGCGTGGCGTAGCTGCATACAAAACAAGCTGATTCAGCAGGGTGCAGATTTCGCACTTGACGAAAGATATTTCTCAGACCACTGTCTGGCAGAGCTAGTCAAAACAAAGTCATAAATCTTGATTCCCAAATGCAACGTAAAGTTTTTAGAAAAGAATTAAGGATTTGTTTTCAAATACCAAATTAATAAAAGAACGAAGAAAATTTCTTCAATTAAAATATAATAATCACATAGAAAAATTTTTTGTTTTCTACAACACCAAACACGCCCACCAGAGTCAGAAAATATGGATTCTAGCTTACCAGAAAAGGGGGTACGTTAACAAAACTTAATTAAACTTTAACACCAACCTGTGTAAGGCAAAAATTTTAAAAGTGTTTTTAAAAAAATTTGACCTTAAGGGTCAACTTAACAAGAAATTAAACATTAAGCAAACAAGTTAACAATAAGTATTAACTAAACTAAAAAACTTAAATAGTTAACCAAACTACCTTAAGGAAAAAGGAAAAATAAAATTACTCAAGCAACTTAAATTCAGAGTTAACCAAAACTGTCAAAAAATTAAATGACAACAATTACTTTTCAACAAGGCAAAGAAATTTAAGGTCAACTACAAAAATAAAAACAAATTAATAACTTTTAAGTCTCATAACAGAATTAAGATAAATCATTACAATTAAGATATTTTAATTCAACAACTGAAGTATAACTAAGTATGTATTACATAACAAAATAGTTTTACCAAAATAACCTTCACTTTAGTAATGTGTAGCCTCTCCGATCTTCAGACTTCAATCCATGCGATTTTTGGCTTGGAGTACATCTGAAACATCTGGTAAGTCGTGACAATCCAAGAACTTTACCTGATATTAAAGCCAGCATTTCACGTCACGAGCTGAACATTTCCCAGCACGAACTTTGTTCAATTGCAGAACATACCGTCTTGCGATTTTAGATGAAAGCTGAAAATGATTGTCATCATGTAAAACATGTTTTATGTGAGAAAATTGGTAAAACTGTAAAACTATTGTAAAGGTGTGGCTAAATTAATGTATAATTTATTAATATAATGCCCTCTGGTGACGCTATTTGTAACTAATTCTTTTTGTTTTCGCTAAAAGACATTCTCATCCCTTCATTAAATCCGCCACAAAAGTTCACAATTTTCTGATCCACGGTTTCACTTCTAGGCAGCTTTGGAATAGGGTTCTTTCATTATATACACCCTGTACGTATGTCACCAAATGCATTCGGTAAGATTGCCAGCTGGTTATTGTTTATACAGTACGCATAGTCTTATACAAAATTGTTTCAAATTCAAATGTTAAATCTCCTAACTATTTGCGCAATTACGCATATTACAGTGGAATCGCATGTCAAGCGTTCTAATTTTATTTATCGAAATTTCTTGTGGAACATTACAAGGAATGTATTGACAAAGGGACAGATCAGAACGTGGAGCGTAATATTACGGGTGATGCAAAAAACTAAAGTAAGGGGAGAATACGGTAAAATAAACGATATCATAAGGTGACTGGTATTGTATCTAATTTAAATAACAGAAAGACTGTTAAGGGCTTATATAGTGATTTTATGCAACTGAAAAATTATACATTATACTCAACGGCATTTACTGTAATATGCAACACGGATAATACAGTGAACCTTTAAAAAGGATGTCTTCTAAATTTTCTCTGCTTGGATGCACTGTATGAGGTGATTGGGAAACGCTTCCATCTCAGCATGTCCTGTGGAGTAGAGTCGAATCACAGCCATATTTGCGCTTGTTAGCTCGCTGTCTGTTAGAAGCAAACTACACTCTCCAATTGCTTCACAAATGCATTGCTGATTTGTCCTCATGCACAGCTATACTCATTGAGAGTCTGTAACAGAGCCTGCAATAATAAAGGCTTCTACTTCCACAATCCGCAACTGCACTGCAACGGCCATTGCTTGACTCTTAGTTTACAGCACTGGTTCGGTATTGAGGTTAGTGTTGCTGGATGTCGTATTTTGTGGCCCGGGTTCGAATACAAAGAAGGTAACGTTGCTGGGCCGAAAAGCTTCTTGATTAGTTTAGTGACAGACGATGAGGGATAGAAAACTATTGGATCCGTCCACCTGAGGTATTCTCCATTCAGAGTGGGGAAGAGCTGCATAGCTACTGAGCTGAGATCTTAGTTGTATGCTATGAACGATGAAATTCTGGCAATCCGCTCATTTCCCCCTGCACATGACTTCCGACTATCCACAGTTGCAGATATATCCCACATGCGCATGTGGTAAGATGGTTAATTCAGATAGATGAATACAGTAAGTGCGCTATTTTCTATTGCTTACTTAGTTCAAGAATCAAAGCTACTAAAAGTTTGTTATTTTCTTTCATGCGACCTACTAAAAACACGTACCTGATTTCGAAGACAAAAATACGTTCTTTATTTTTAGTAAAAGACCCACATAACAGTTCAGAATAGCAAGGTTACTATATAGCTGCAAGGAAATTAAAGAAAACTTTTTAAAAATACAAACTCTCTTGTATGCTTCCATAACAGAAAAAGGCTTATAATAATATTAAACTTGGAGACTCAAAATCTAAATAAACGTATGGGATTTGAGTCAAACCACAACTCTTCGCAGTTTTTCTGTCCTGCCAGCTTGTTGTTTGGCGTTTCTCTTTCTCACATAAAATTTATAAAAAAGCGCAAAATATAAAAACAATTGTTAAAGGATCAAGCGCGTATCTTCGGCCGATTTAGCTGTATACGTTTTTTTCAAGAAACTTTTATCAGGAATGAAAGAAGTGTTGAGTCGACTAAAATTGTAAGTACTTCATTACACATCATCTGCATCATGCCTACATCATTCACATAAAACATATTGTTGCGAAATGCCCAGCTGCGGTTACATAGCTTCTCCGCAAAGCGGGCTTAGGGTTGCCACATTTAGCACGAAATCACACATTTGGAGATATTTGGCGACAAAATTGCAGCTATGAAATAGACGGAGCGAGAACATTCTAATGCGCTTTCTAAGCGGTTTTCTTAGGAATATTCTCAAGGTAGGTTAAAGCCATTTATACCAAAATATCTATCTCTTTATTATGTTTAGGCAAGGAATTAATGGTTGAACATAAGTTGTTTATCCTGAATTTCATACCTCTGGGAAACAAGCAAACGGCTATTGTAGCTGACAAAAATTAAAAAGAAAAAACTCACGGTTCGATACAAGTAGCAGAAGGCAAAATAAAAAGCTTATGAAAGATGTTGATACTCTATTCGGTTTTTTTAACAGGGAGAAAAATGCATCTATTATGTACATATTTAGTTATTGTTTATTATATTTTTCGTTCAATATAGGCTTTTTTTAAGAGGTAGCACTAGCTGTCCTTTCAACACTACTGCATTTGCATGGACAACTCATTTGCAGTTTTTTTGTTATTTAAATTTATGTAGGCGCAAGTGTAAGTTGGATAGAGAGATGAGAAAATGTTATACATACATCTATACAATGTTATGATAAAGAAATGCTATATTATATGGCCATATATAAAGTACGAGCCTGAATTTTTCTTGATAAAGCGTTTTTGATATCTGATCTCCTTGCACGCTTGCCGCAGCAGAAGGCCCTGAATGAATCATACCACATTAATGTATCTATGACCCTGCACATATTGGCACAAACCCAATATCCGACCCACGTCTTCTGGGAAGGGGAGAGGCATTGTCTTTGCTGTTTTCCGAGTCGCGACCCGCTGTGTCACGCGCTCCCAAAACTCGCCCTTAATTGGATGAAATAATTTATCCTGGAATCCGGAGGGTTTTCCTATTTCCCTCACGTGCGGTCGGGAGGTTTGCAGTGAAGGTCATCTGATTTAGGCGGAGTAAATAATTATCCTCCGGCTATGAATGGCATGAAACATTTGAACCTCTTATTTCAATATTAAGTTTGGAATGATTCCCGATCGCCAAGCAGGAACGAGAGCAATTGTAGAAGTCGGCTTTTTCGCTAGCCTGCCACTTTAAAATATTTGCGATTAGGAAAATGCGAAGACACGTCGAGCTGAATGTATTATGAATTATTTGCTTTCTAACTATTCACTTATCTCCTTGAGAATTAATTTTGCTTCCTTCCTTGTTTATTTTTATTTGCATTTGTGAATTTTACGAAATTATGATTAGTTTCTTCTGTGATGTGCATTTGAATGCACGTCGGTCTCCTCAAAATGGTCATCGTCATCTTCGGAAATAATTCTTTCGTTTTCTTCTTTGTTTATTTTTATCTGACTTTATGGATTTTCTTTAACTGCGAAATGTTTTCTCTCTGTAATTTGCATACATAAATATATTGTTGCTGGTTATTGGAGCATTGAAGTTTCTTTGAATAAGTCGAGATAAGCAAGAAGAAATAAACGATTTGTTAGGAAAATAAGCACAATAAATTGTATATACAGACAATAATGGCAGACAATAAATAACTCAAGGAGAACGCGAATATTAGTAATTCTTCCTTCAAGTCCCATCTACACGAGGAAACATATCTCCGAATAAGTCTGCAGTCTCTCGGTGACATGTCTTGTGACAGCAGAACTTAATTTCTAAAATCAGAAGTGCCGGAGCTCTATGGAAGGCCGTCAGGAAGAAGGGAAAAAGTAAGTAAATAAAATAACTAATAAAAAATAAAATACCTAATAATTAAATTACAATTTTAAAAATATAAAGATATACATAAAAATTTAATAAATTATTAAATTTATAATAAATAGTTAAATAAAAGAAGTAAAATGTCGGGCCACTTAGAGCTAGCTCCCTCTGGACTTAAATTCCATTCAGAAAACTGAGCAATAGCTTAACCGGTCTCTGGCTGAAATCAAGCCCTGAATATACGGTATAATGTACTATTTCAAGGGGTGAAAGGAATAAAAACCATTCTTTTTCTAGTACACCAGTAGAAGTAAGTAAAACGATTAAAGCATCACTAATTGGAATAGAGAGAATGCTTATAATGGAGAAGTATAGGTTCGAAAAAAAATGAGAAGACTCCCAAGCTTCCTGACTGCGATGCCCTGCCCATATAGTTCTAGCTGTCAAGCAAATACCGACTGGGCAAAAAACCTTCACCGCAATCCGATCCAGTAACAACATGAGAACAAACGTAAGGTCTGCATATCTGACAATTTTTGTCCCCCATATTTGGTTACATAATTCAAGTCTACAGAAGATCTGCAGTGAGAGGTTACTAGCACTGGACGTGCACGACCAAGGTAATAACTTTTAGTACTTTCGGGAACAAAGCATTTTACTCGCTCTCATGAATTCGTTCCACTAATTGAGGAATAAACCTTTGACATGTGGATGGGGGATTTTCTTTCTCTAAACGTCTAAACACCTCCGTCCGTTTTTCCCCGAGAGAAAGACAGGTATGCATTTGGAAGTTATAATCGATTTTTAACCCAGATTTAATTTTAAAATAAAATTTGTCCGCTGAATCTGTGTTTTAATTGCATAAAGGGGGTGCCGGAGCCCTTTTATTTAGGGCTCCGCTGCATTTTAAGCTTTGCCTGACAGCATTTGATTTACACAAGGCGATTTGAATCTAAGTTCCTCTGAGCTACTAAGCTAATCCTTCGTGACAGATGACGTTATTTCTATCCAATGGAAGACCTCCTCGTTCTCACAACAAACATAAATGTTCGCAAAGTTTTCAATGCCTTTTTTTCAGAGCTTATTTTTTAATAAGTTGTGATAATAGTAATGGTAATAATATATAGACGGCTTTGTAGCGACAGAAAGTAACAATGATCAAGAATGCCAATAAAAATGCAAAAATTTTATAATACGAAAAATAAATAAAGACTGTAAATTAAAAAAATAAATTAATGAAATGGGAAAAGAAAGCATTAAATACGAAATATCCCATACATAATACTTTTCTTGGTATGTCGTTAGATTTAGTAGAGAGTTATAGTAGAGATGTAGTAGAGAGTTGTAATAGAGATGTAGTAGAGAGTTGGCTAGTTGGTTAGAGAAGATGAAACCAGTCACTTTTTAGTCATGAAGTAGAAAAGTTTGCAGGTGATAGCTGGAATGGAATAGTAATGATTTATTGCTAGACAATGATAAATTGTTTAGCAAAATGGCTAATTCCGGAATACTTACTAAACAAATCTGGGCGATGAAAAGTACAATCCGCGAGCTTTGTTGCCAAAAGCTATACATTCAAAACATTAAAAAAACCTAACCTTGAATTGTCCTGTTATACCCCATTTTCAGCCTGGTGAAGGCTAATAAAAGAAGTTAGGTTACAGATCTAAATCATAAAAACGGATTAATTAACTTGAACTCTATAAATTACGTGACATATCCTCATCATTCCTCATTCATGCTTACCATTGTATACGCCGTTCACTTCGTTATCGCTGTGATGCAAGTACTAGAGTTGGTGGTTCTTCATTTGAAACATTCCTGCAAATATCAAACATTATTTCTTATAAATACACATTTTCCATTTTGCTCGTACCTATCAACTTTCCGCTAGTGTCAGAAAAAAGGATCATCATTCTCTAAATAAGACTCTTTAACTCAAAATTATTCATAACATATTAACTTGTATTCTGAATAAAATGACAACCAACGTAAAATGTCATTGCACCAAAAGGTATGAAAAATATTTTAATGTTGTAATATGTTAAAAAAATACTTTCATTAACATTGACATTGACAAGTGACATTCTTATGCATTTCATCAGTCTCCAGTGGCAAAGAATTTTCATTCTCAGCCATCTACGTTTTGGAGCCGGATATGTAAAAATCATTGAGTGGATGTAAAGACTCATTCGAAAATCATTCGTTTTGTTAATATTCGTCAAAATCAAATCCGTCTGAAATGAGAAATATTGGATTCAAAATTTCCCTTTTCATATTTCCGGATATCTCTCTGCATCGATAACTACTATTTTGAAATTCAAATGTGGGTTTTTTACGTTTTACATCTGTGGCTACATTATAACTTCATTTCAGATAATACACACACGAATATATAAAAGCATAGTTTTTGCTTTCCTTTTTTAATATACTTTGGTAAAAGCTTTTCCCCAAATATGTGCAGTTCGGCTATGTTTCTGCTTTATACGTATTTAGAACTTTAGTATAACTAGATTGCCTGTGATAGTAATTCGCCTGGATATGCTTCAAAATTCATTGTGTTTAGTTCTCTTAGGTTATCCTATAGATTACGGTATTATCGTTAAGCTCTTTTTCATGTTCTTTAGAAAGATTTATCTCGTAGCCTAACGGGTATAGTGGTTAGCGCCTCTGACTGCCGGGCCGAAGGGCCCGGGTTCGAATCCCGGAGAAGGCATGGATGTTTGTAAATGTATCATTGTCCTTACGGCATGTGGGCACTCTAAATATGCGGCTAGCCGGAAGTCCTATCGGGAGGTTGGCGGTAGAGGAAGAGGAGTGGGAGCGCCCTGGGGTGCTCTCCATCAAAATTGGGGGCTGAACAGCTAAATCAACCTTCTCTCCTGTAAGGTGCTCAGGACTCTTGCTAACCACAGGCGTATCTTGCGCTCCTTGCCACCAAGAATTCACGAGGTAATGTTAGTAAATTACAGTAAATAAATACAAAATATTTATAAGAAAAACGTCAATTTTGCTCGCTAAAAGTCTACCTAAAAAGCAAAAAGCGTCTTTTAAAATCTTTTTTTTTTGGTAATTCAGACTTTTATTTTACGCAATTTGTAAACTGTGATTTCTGGAGGTGGAGGTTCTTAAAATACACGTACAGTCATTATAACAATGGTCATGCGGAAACTAACATATGCTTGATTTCATGAATATTTTACTTCCTTGTACGAAGCAAAGGAAGTAGTGTAAAAAATTTCGTTATAGGATTTCAACGGATAAATACATTCTGACTGCTCCTCCAATCCTTTCTGACTTTTTTTTCGACATCTGTAGACTCGAGCAGAATAAACCACTAACTCTTTTCTCTAAAATATTTTAAATGCATTCAAAATGAATTTTTTTGTGACATCTGTACGTACGTACCTACGTATATACCTCGCATAACTCAAAAACGATTAGCCGTAAACGTTGAAATTTTGTATATTGGACAGCTATAACATCTAGATGCGTATCCCCCTTTTTTATCGCAATTGTCAATATTAAAAGTTTGATGCATCAGCACAGCGGTGACAAAATTTCAGGAGAGACAAAGTACACTTAGACAGTGGGAAATCACATAGCAATGCATGGTGGGAAATGCTTTCCTGGCGCGGTAGTGACGACACAAGACGCAGAAAACGAAAGATGCAACCAGTGAGATATCACATGTTTTATTATGTTTAATACAGCAGAAACCTACAAATAAGAACAAACGCAAACAATGATTGTCATTAAAGAAAATATTCAAAATTACGACGGCGGACCGTGATGCAGGCCACACTTCTCTGACGCATGGAAGATGCATGAAGCACGGTTCCTGCATCGTAATTTCGAACAGCTTGTTTGATGATAATCGTTGTCTCTTTATGTTTTTTTTATTTTGTTTTTGTTATACTCCGAATAATAAACATGTTTTCTCTCCCCATTCTGGTTCCTTCTTTCTTGACTTTTGTGTCGTCACTATCGCGCCAGGAAAGCGTTTCCGACCATGCATTCCTATGTGATTTCCCATCCTGTAGATCTACTCTTGTGGAGACATTAGGTTTTTTTTAAAAGCAGCAGAGATGAAAAATGAGCAATGCGTTCGCCGGGTATCGAACCACGGACCTCTCGAATACGCGCCGAGTGTGTTAACCACTACACCACGAAAGCATACCAAGAAGACAGGAGAAATACCTTATACTCTGTTTCTCCTGAAAGTGTGCTGATACACCCTGTATATACTTTCCCTTCTAACCTGTCATATAATTCATTATCCGGCCTTTAATTGGCAGTCGATGGTCGTAGTCATCTACGTCCAGTTACAGAAGTGCTTTAAGTGATGAAAATACTCATGTTTTGGCGATGTCAGTTTAAAAATAAAATTAATTGTGGGCACAATAATGAAATCTAACTTAAATGCAGTTTCACGATTTTCATACTTATATTTGCGAAAGATTTCCACTTATGCAAAAATAAAAACAGAAAAAGGATGAATTCCGAATGAAAAAAAATTGATATGGGTATTTAATTTTAAAATTTCTATTTTTCATGCCATTTTCAACTTGCTTCGAAAGATAGGTTCATTAAGTTAAAATAAGTCGAAGAAATAAGTTTAAATGAAGTCCAGTAGAAAATGTATATAATTTAATAGGCCATACAAGGAATTTTTAAGGTGCCCACATCAGATTATTTTAAACATAAAATTCGTTAAAGATCGCCCAAGATATGAAATTTATAAAAATACAAATTCTGAAATTACAATTTCCGCCCTTGAGATGCGCATGTTCGAGTGCAAAACTACGTGTGTTCAAAATTTGGTGACTGTAAGTGTCACCGTTTTTCCACATTGCGACAAATTTATTCTAAGGTTATCCATATTTTATTAAAAGAGATAATTCTTAAACCGGACTTGAATAAATTAAGAATCCCCTGATTGTCTAACGAATCTAATCGATATTATTAAACAATAATGAATTATGTTAATAAATAGTAATAAATATTTTTAATAACTAATAACTAGAGAATACATTTCATGCCTTAAAGTTCATTCATCTCATAATGTCTTAAAACTAATACCAAAATAGAGGGCGGAATGCAGATCATAAAATGATATCGCAATAATAAGGCTTAGAATTTTGTTGTTTGAATTTTAAAATTCAGAGTTTTAAATAAAAAAAAATAACATTTTACTGTTTTCCAAAAGTCTTAAAGCTTGCTTTACAAATCCTCAGCTTCAAAACAGAAAATAATTAAATTAGACATTTTGATATTTTCCACTATTCTCAAATATTGAATTAGTATTTTTGTATGTTAGCAATTCAAATAAACTTTGTGAATCAACTAAAAAAAAAAAAAAAAAAAATTATAATTTCGAACCATTTTTTTCAAACTTCAAGCAATGAACATCTTCACAGGTGAAGATATCAGGAGCAAATTCGGATATTGTAGTCAATTTATATCCGAAATATAAATAGTTTAGAGAATATAAAAAGTCGGATGTATACACCACATGACTTCGTTGTACGGAATATTAAATTACACGCATTTTTTGGATTGAATTGGATTCATTCATTGGATTTATTGCATTTCTTTATTGGATTGAATTAAATCCACTTCGTCGATAGCGCATAAACGACAATAGAACAATGCACTGTTTAAAATTCACTATATTTGTTTACCATAGCGACACTCTGGCACTAGGTATTTTTTCACTTAACAGCGTTGCATCTCATTCATTTTATAACTCAGAATGCACAAAAATTACATCACCTGAATTATTATCTAATCGTTGCCACATGTTCTATTCAAATACTATAATAAATCTAAATCGATGTATAAAAGAAATAGAAAAAAAGAAAAGAAACAGTTTCTCGCATGTGATTCAGTGTTTCTGGTTCAATTAATTCAGTTCTCACTTCGCGATAAAGCAATAATACATTTCATATTCAAAATATTTATATTAAAAATATAAATCTTAAATACTTACGAATACGAAATAAATCTTAAATACTTACTTCCTCGAATAAGTTCTAGGGTGATTAAGCAGGATTTAATTCGCAATAATAAAAAAGGCGTTATCTTTGTTATTGAGAAGCTATGTTTCTCTAGATTGGTAACAAATCCACTATTCTGCGAAGTTTTAAATGTAAACAAATATGGCTGCTATGATAGTAATAATTAGGCTTAGCCACACTTAACTTTTAAATTGTTCTTAATTCTACAAATATTGCATGCAGATTTAATGAAGGCATGAGAATCTTAACCAGAAGATACGAACAACACAATTCAATAATTTTTTAAGCAAAAAAAAGGACAATATACAAACATATAAAGAAACTGAGATCACTGAGTTCAGTAAAAGAGTGAATATGTATATACATATATTTATACATATTGGTGCGGGCGATTGCAATCAAAATAAGAGGTGCATATCAACATATTATACCAGTTCTACATGCAAAATTTTAACATTCTGAGGTTGCTAGGTTTTGAACTATGCGATATACATACATACATGCGTACGTACGCACAAAAGCTACGAAAAAATCTCTTCAGAATCCATTTTAAACCATTTTTATAATTTTTTGGGGAAAAAAAGAGTCCTTTACTCTGTCCTTGCGTACAGATGTAACGCAAAACATCGTTAAATTGCATTAGATAGCAGTCAAAATGGATATTTCGTTGAAATATGATACCCAAAATTTTTCGAGATTACAATATTTCCTTTTTACTTCGTACAAGAGAGTAAAAATCTGATGTGCACGCCACATTATTTCTTTGTACGGAATATTAAATTATACGCTTTTTTCCCTGCACTTCATTTAAGTTTATTGAATTGAATTAAATCTACTTCGTCGATAGTGCATAAACCACAATAGAATAAATACGCTTTTAAAATTCCCTATATTTATTTACCATAGCGATACTCTGAGGGCTAGGTTCAGTTAACCGCGTTAATTCATTTTATAACTCAGAATGCAGAAAAATTATATCATCCGAAGAATCATCTAATCTTTGCCAGATGTTCTATGCGAGATACATATATACATACATACGTACGTATGCACAGACGCTATGAAAAAATATCTTCTGAATCCATTTTAAATCCGTTTCATAATTCGTTTGAGAAAAAAGAGTCTTTTATTCTGCCCTTACGTACGGATGTCATACAAAAACATCGTTAAGTTGCATTTGATAGCGATCAAAATGGATATTTTCGTTGAAATATAATACCCGGAATTTTTCGCGACTACAGTACTTCGTTTACTTCGTGCAAGTAAGTAAAAAAGTATGGCAACATTAACACTATAAACGTAAACACTGAGTAGCTGACTGCGTCCGCGCCATTTACATTTTTTTTTTCTTTTTGCCTTTTCTAATATAAGACAAGCGAAATGTTGAGAACTTCTTTATGCAAAATTAATCACAGAATGTTGTTTAAATGTCATATTAGCCTTCTTATACGTTACGTATCGATTTTTGTGTAGTTATGCGTGTAATTACACATGAAATCAGTGTTTTCCGATCACTCATTACTTTTTTTATTATAAAATAACTTTTTCTCATATGATCGCAATTAGTTCTGAAATTTACTGAATACCCAGGTGATGGAAATAGTTTACAAACGTACTTTAAATCAACAGCAAAAAGCCTGATAACTATTACACTCTCTCTTCCATTTAGCAGCCCAACAGGGATAGTGGTTAGCGACGCGGATTGCTGTGCCGAAGGGTCAGGGTTCAAATCCCGCTGAAGGCATGGATGATTGTAAATGTATAGTGCCTGTGTGGCATGGACACTCTAAATATTCGGCTAGCTGAAAGTCCTCTAGTGAGATGGATGGTAGGAGATTCTATAACTCGTCCCAGGGGGCGAACTGAATAAAGTCCTACTGTCATTTGCATGGTGCTCGAGGGCCTTGCCAACGACAGGCACAATCCACGCAATCCTGGGCACGATGAATTTCGTGGGCTTGTTCGGATGTCAGGCAAGGGAGATAAGCCGCAACAGCCACAATAGCTTCCATTTAACAGTAAAAAATTTAGGTCTTATTAGCCAGCGTTATTAATAAGTTTATCGAACTTGTTTCTAGGCAGTCCGATTTCATTTACAGTCATACGAGGTGGTTAGCCATGCAGATTGTTCTACTGCTTTCCTCTTTCTCAAATCCCGTGGCATGGGCAACTGTTAGTTCAGCATGAAGCTATTTGAAATGCTGTCGAACTGAAAACTCTATAGAAATAACAAGGAATAGGAGACTCTGGTTCCGAGCCAGAAATTTTCTCTATTAAAGCTGAGATTGAGTTGGACACTCAAAGTACCTACACGGCCCTATACATCACTCAAGATTTCGAGCATCGACAGGCGCTTTTCTCCTCTTGGATTTGATCAGAGTAAATATATCAAGATCAGAAGGATATTGCTGTGAATTAGGGGTTCGGGATTCTTTAAATAATCTCTTCGGTTGAATAGGAAGAAACTGACAGTTTATTGTAAATAGTATTGTTACACAGCTAAACTAACTGTAAATATCTCAACTACTTCGAATCTTCGAACCTTATATTACAAGGTGCTGCAAGGGCTCCTGGAAGTTTTGGGAAAAATCGGTTCTAGAAATTCAAAAATGTGTTTTTTCAAAACTTCCACAAATTCATCAAGCTAACAAAAAAGCGGCGCCAACTTCGCGACGAAAATTTTCAGCATGGCTCATTAGAAATGTTTTTGCCCCCAATCTTACTCTCTCAAAGCAGTTGAGCAAATTTTTCAGTTTAAATGTTTTTGAACTCCTAACTCAAATATCTACGGTTCTGTAATAGAAATATGCACTTATATACAAAACGTATAGCCACAGGTTTAGTTAAACAAAAAATGATCCCTAAAACTGTAAATCAAAAGGCAAAAATTAAACGAATAAATAAAAAAATGCAAAATTTTAACAACAATGCAGTCAAAAGAATTTCAATATTTGCAGAAATGTACAACAATAGGTAAAAGCAACAATGTTAATTAAAATAGCGTGATGAAGAAGCAATTATTTCTCGCCTTTTTCAAAAAATAAATGACAAAATCTCATATAAATGCTATGATTAGGTTCTTTAAAATAATACTGGGTTGCTCTAACACATGGTATAAAAAATCTGATGCGTACACCACATGACTTCCTTGTACGGAATATTAAATTATACGCATTTTTTCTCGCATTTCATTCAAACTTATTGAACTGAATTAAATCTATATCCACAGCGCACAAACCACGATAGAATAAATGTACTCTTTAAAATTCACTATATTTATTTACCATAGCGACATTCTGGTGCTAGGTTCACTTAACAGCGTTACATCTCAATCATTTTATAATTCAGAATGTACAAAAATTATATCATCTAAAGAATTAACTAATCGTTGCCGCATGTTCTATTCCATAAATCTAAAACGATGTAGAACAGAAATTAAACAAATGAAAAAAATAGTTTTTTGTAGATGATTCAGCACCGCTTACCTAATGCACATACGCTACTCGTAAACATTCTCCTCTGTCGGAGACAGACTGGCGACAATATTTGCTGCTAATGTGAAACACTTATTTCTTCGAATTTCATTAGAGATATATTTCTCATTCAATTAATTCTGCTCTCAGTTCGCGACAACGCAAAAATACATAAAACCTCAAAATACCTTCATTGAAAATTCAAAGATATAGAAAAACATAAAACATCAGTTAAAACAATTTTAAAATTTTTATAATTAAAATCAGAGTTTCTACAGAAAAACAAGCAATTCGGTCAGCAGAAGGCAGATTTTTCGGTGCACAAAAATGAGTTTCAAAAATGAGTAATTTTGGTCCCTCTCAGCAAAAAGACACTGAAGGTGCAGAAATTGAATTCACTCTTCTGCTAAGTTTCAAATGTAAAAAAAATAAGGCTGCTACGATAAACAAAAATTAGTCTTAGCAGCACTTAAACAACTTTTAAATTGTTGATAATTTAACAACTATTGCATGTGAATTAACTAAAGCCATAAAAACCTTAAATGGAAGATAAGAACAATATAATTCAATCATTTTAAAGCAAAAAATGTACAATAAAAAACTGAGATCAAGGAACCGAGTAGTATAGTGGGTGTATATATATATATTGTTGCGTGCGTACGGGTTCGTAATGGATTGAATGCACAAAACGCTGAAAAGTTAATAAAATTTATTCTTTTCGCAAGAAATAAAAACAAATGCTGGAAGATTTCCTCAGCGATATTCGTATAATATCACAATATCTCACAGCAGTTATATTTTTAAACTATAGAACATAAACGGAACTCAAATTCAGAATACAGAGAAACTAATTCGATCTCACAACGAATTCACTACAATCAATAATAGCACCAAGTAAATAACAGTTCGCTTAAAACAACTGCAACTGAGCTGAGATGTTTTTAATCAGGCTTTTATAAGCTTTTTAATCATCAAGAGAATAGAGTAGTATAATCTATTTTCTCGATTTTTCTGGATATCGAAACAGTTCAATTATGAGATATTTATTTATTAAGTGCTAAATGCATGTGCTCTTGTATTTTTACTATTCTGGCAAAGCTTTCTCTTAAATTTCGTCACGTGCTGCATTGCACGGGACAATAAAACCATTTTAATTACAATTCTATTAAAATAGTTAAAAAAATATAGAACTCGTAGTATTGCCATCTTCCCAAGGACTGCACGGACAGTATATTCTCTGGACAGGAAGCCAAACTAACAACCAAGGGATCAATGCAATAATAAACGTTACATTACAGTAACAACATACACAATAATTGCAATAAGTAACTTTCAACAAATCAAATACCATCAAATATTAAATGCAAATCAAATACTAAATACAAATCAAATACTAAATGCAAATCAAATACTAAATACAAATCATATACTATCAAATACTAAATACAAATCAAATACTATCAAATACTAAATACAAAAAGGACCATGGTCTTATACTATTTACATTATTATTTACAATTATATACACTACGTACTATGGCCATAGTAAGGAGCTAACCTGTCGTAATGAACGACTTTAGGTTTAAAGTTCAATGACTTACGGATCCGAAACACGACGTCGTTCAGCCTGTTCAGGACTGTGTGCGGACCATTCCAAGGTGACTGTAGTTTCGGACAGAGTTGTTTTCGTCGAGTCGGATTCCACAATAGCTCTTTTGTTGAATCGCTGTCCAGTAGCTCTGTTGTCATATCCGGTCTATACGTTCTCCGTCGCCAAACTGACTCACTGTCGTGTAGAACGGTGCATCACTTGAAACTGGGCCTAAACATCTTGGATGTATTCCTCAGGTGATGAAAGCGCTTCCGTTGGACGGCGAAATAAGATATCACTAGGCAGACGAAGATCACGACCGATGAATATCAGGGATGGAGAATTGCCGGTAGTCTCGGGTTTCTGTTCGATCCTAGTATGGTTTTGGCAGCTTTCGGAGCCGGGTCTTTCAGGTAATGCGTCGGCGTTTCGAGGTGAGGATCCCTTCTGCTGATGGATAGTTATGTCCTCTGATGATGAGAACAGTTTGTCGTCTTTGAAGTCCAAGAAAAAACAGTATTTCCTTAAAAGGTATAATCCAAGTATGCAAGGATCTGTAATATCCCTCACATATCGTGTGATGGTAAGCGGCACTTCCAAGCATGATGTTCACGTTTAACTTCCCAATGATGTTGATTTCATCACTAGACGCAGTCTGTAGGGTAGCACAGGATGGCGTCCAAATCAGTTTATCTTTAAGTTGTTAAGCTAAATCTTTCTGAAAGATGATAGCATTAGCTTCTGTGTCAATGGTCATACTGCAAGGAACTCCATCGATATGTCCATTGATGGTTAGTCCATTACTGTTGTCACTCACTACAGAAATCTTGAGCGCTTTAAAATGGGTTTTTTCACTATCGTTCAAACACCTTTCCGCAATATGGTCATTGATGTGATTCCTACGTCGTTCCTGGGAAATGATCTTATTTTCCGTCCTCTGGGATGTTCTGCAGTTCCTACGAAATACGGTCCTACATAAATAATACGAAATAGTCCTACATATTCGTATATATACGAAATTTCAACATTCTGAGGCTATTAGTTTTCGAGTTATAAGAGATATATACATACATATGTACATACGCACAGACGCCAAGAAAAAATCTCTTCCGAATCCATTTCAAATGAGTTTTATAATTCATTTCGAGAAACAGAATCCTCTATTCTGTCCTTACATACAAATGTGACGCAAAAACATCGTTAAATTGCTTTCGATAGCGGTCAAAATGGATATATTCGTTGAAATGTGGTAACCGGAAATTTTCATGATTACAGTATTTCATTTACTTCGTACAAGGACTTAAAAAGGATCCTACTATAGGCAACAGTGTTAGGTAACAAAATTAATATCATTATTTTATACACTTTTTAATAATTATGAGCGATATCTTTACAACAGGACTTAATAGTTGATCAAGTTAATAGAATTTGAATAATGTTAGAAATAAGATCTCAGGCCATTTTTCTTAGTTGAGTATTTCGGGAATTTATTTTCTTGACTATCTCTTCTACTTCTCTAACTATATAATTATGATAGGACGAAGTAAAAGTCTTATGTGATTTTAGATTATTTGTTTCACAGTTGCAGTGAACGACTCCATTACGGCGACTATTGATTTAATAGCGTGTTGTTTGTTTCGCGTGTACAGCTGCAGCACGTAATTCAGAAATATTTTTCTAAATCTACGGTAGCTAAATATCATAAAAATGCAACTAACAATATCAGTAACAAATAGTCAATCAATATTTAAACACATAGTTGTAGTATTTAGATGGCTTTCAGAAATAAGTAAAAGTTGTCTTCGTCATGCGAAGATCCTTCTGGCAGCAACAGTCTTTCTAGTTGTGAATTTCAGAGCATTCTTCTGCACTTACTCTATCTGACAGATTCTGAAGACTTAAATAATCATACCCTCTTAGTTATTCTGTTCTATCCTGCTTCTTTTGGTTCGTTGTAACTGAGAGCTTCAGCATCATTAGTCGATCAGTCATCTGAAATCGAGAGACGTTTTGGCCCTGCAGATCGTTAAAATCCTTTGCTATTCATCATGAAATTATGGCTTTTGTAATTTCAAGTGTATACCATTTTTGAGCACGTAATATCTTTTGTAATATCAAAGCATATCGTCTTACTCCTCTTAGCGGCTCGACTTGTCGGGCATCCTGCTTAAAAAGCGACTTATGAGGGGACCATACACGCCAATTTTTTTATCTTTGTGTATTCCGCTGCACAGTGTTAATCAATTTTTATTATACATATACATATATATATATATATATCAAATTACTGTTGTAAATTCTACGTAAATTTGATATTCATCAAAGAAAAAGGAAATGTTAAATTCTCTAAAGTTGAATTACTAGATTTTATAGAAATCAACGAAAATATCCATAGGGAACAATAATTAAGAATAAAAACAATTAAATAAAGTGCTTCAAAATGAGATACAGGGATCAAATTAGGGGAAAAAACACGGCAATGTAAAATTTAAAATTTAGCAAAACAGCAGACATAGTCTGACGTAGATCTTGAATCAAGTTCCATCGAATACAAAGGCTATCAGACATAGGTCCATTTTCTTTAACCAACATTTTGCTCGTGAAGACGAAGGACCTGTGTTGATTTTCCCTCGAAATCGGCAGAGTCTGTACAAAATCTACACAAAACTAAGATTTCTGTTTTGTCTAAATTTAAATGAAAGATCGTTGCAGCTGATTTTGTTACTGCAGCAATTATTTGCATTTCTGCTAAAGAACATAAAATGAAATTAATGAATTTCGTCTGTTTTACTTATATATATATAAAGACATACAGTAAGAAATTTAGAGCCAATTTTTTGCAAAGACCTAAAATTGAAATTCATAAGTAATAAATTTCATATAATCCTTTACTTTTCTAACAATAGTTCTACTTCCATTTTCAAGCTTTCTTTTGCATTTTTCTGTAATTTTAAATAAAAAAATAACAAAATCTAAAATTCAGCTTTATGGAAGTTTTGTACTATTTCTTCAAAAGTATTATTAAAAACATTTTGACCACTTTTTGAGTCTACTAATTTTAAAGAATAATTGATTCTAAAGTTTAAATCATAATTAACATAAAATCGTTTTCATTTTGTCTAAATTAAATATCCTTAGGCTAATTGCTTTGGCTTAGTTGCTAGCAAAAATACACGCGTTCCTTTTTTTAAATGTATTTCTGTCCCAACCGTGGTCGTTTTGGCGGCTCGCTGACCACGACCTAAACGGCTAAGAAATGGGGCTAAACAAAGCCTAAATCCTAGATATTACTGCATAAACTTCAGCAATTATTTCGTAAATAAATTAAGTTTTGCACTGAATGACATTATTCCCTTTTTGTTATAACAAAAGTGGGGAGGGGATTAGAATTTACTTAAATTTCATTTTAATTATTAAAGCAATCTTTTTCGTTTTCAAAATTAAAATTTAATAGAAGTATTGGAAAATTTTTCTTTTGTTTTCAAAATTCTATCTTTTGTTCCAGTTTTTAGCCTTTTGAGCGATTACTTTCTCGCCGCAGTATTTTAGTTTCGCGTATGAAGCCAAAATGGTAAACTTAAACGTCACTACTGTAACGATCTTATTCATAGTTTCGATTTTGTTCTATATGAAAGTACTCGAAGTTTTTAATTACTTCTTGTGAGTTTTTTATATAAGTCTTTTCACTGAGGTTTTATAATTTCACTTACATTTTAAATTTTTTGGATTCTGTGATCTTAGTTTAAAGGTAAAACTTTGATATAATTAAAATACAGTGAAATGGCTCTGGATACAGAAAAGCAAGGATTTTTGTGGAAGAGAGATTTCAGTTGATTTCAGTGTTTCTTCTCCTGACGAAGTGGCATTGAAGTTGATTGAATCCTCCTTCTACTATGTTATTATTATTTTTTTTAATTTCAATGATTTTTTGAATTGGGGTATTGCACGTTTGAAGAATTTTGGTTTTAACATTTATTAAATTCTTTATTTCTTTTATATTATTGTTATAGGATTATTTTAAATTTATTACTTATGAATTTCAAATTTAGATCTTTGTGAAAAATTGGTTCCAAATTTGTTACTTTCTTTCTTTACTGGTAATTTTTCATCAACTTAATGCGCGAAAATTCTAGACATGATTATATTTTGTTTTTAAAATATTGTTTGTAATTGCGTAAATAAAATATTGTCTGTAATTTGTTTAATATACAACATATATATATATATATA
>KK119217.1:280500-327446 GCA_000611955.2 Stegodyphus mimosarum | reverse complement strand
AAGTTTTTCAAAACGTAGGTTTAATGTACTGAAAACATAAACAGAAGAAAAGTAAAATGTTGCCAAATAGGAAAACTAAATTTCAAATCTGTTTCCGAGTATTTAATAACAAATAAAAGTGTTTAAAATTATCTTTTGAACAAGTCATCAAAATTATTCAAATGAAAATTCCTTATTTTCAAGTTATTTAGAGTAGTCTGCATATCTTTTAGACATCAACTTCGGAGTCCTTAAACATGAACTTCTGGTTCACGGCGTTGAACAAGGATTCTACTTCTAACGATCGAAGTGCCAAAATATAAGTACTAGTTTGGAGAAGCTTGATGCATATGCTTTAAAATAAAATAGTAATTTTTGTAAAACTTTTTATCAGAATTGACTATTAGAACGTAATGGGATACGTTATACACATAAAAATACAACACGTGGATAGATAACACTATAATGCACCCTAAAATTACTACGCAAACTGCTACAATTTAACAAATCACTAAAAATAATACGTAACAGTTTAACAGCACACAGACATGATAGTGTATTCATATGGACTATATGATAATGAAATTAATTATATTAATATAAACGAATATTTGCATAATTTCTGTAACCGTATAGTTTTCAGATATAAAAGAATGGTATATATTCTGGGAAATGGATGCACGATAACGCCGAAGATGAATTCTCATAACTTGGGATTATGAAGACAAAAAAGACTTTTCCCTTCTATCATACTGTGAGTATCTATCTTTGAAAAACGATTTCCTTCTTCGAATAAATCATTTTATTTTTTCCTTTACGATTTAGCCTAGAATAGCGCAAAGATCTTTTTTCATATTCATGTATGTTCTTATTTTCTCATGCGTTTCCATATGCTCCTATATTAAAAGCATACAACACAAATTAAATTTACATTTTCATATTATTGAAGTTGCAATTAATGCTGATTTTGAAGATGCACATTATTACAAATATAACGAATGGGACGTTAGAACTTTAACAACGACAAATAATTTCAAACAAGAGCTTTGGCTACACAATTCTTTGAGTAAATGATTTAGAAAGATCTACCGAAGTCCTGATTTTTGCGAATTCTCACACAGGCTTGAAGATGTAAATAACCAAGGAAAGCGTGTAAAATCCCCTTTTATTGACCACAATGCAATTAATAGACGGCACCTTACGTGCTTACAAACACTGAATACTTGCGGTGAAAACTTAAAAGGTAATGTAACGCTAAATTTAAAGGAAAAGAGTAGTGCCAGACTGCATAACTCAATTTAAGCTAACAGGTTGACTTAAAAACCTACACCAGCAGAATAACTCAGCGGCAAGAATGCGTAGCCGATATTAAGGTTAACAGTTGGAAGAAAGTAGTAACGTTCGCTCACAATAGCGAAATCAAGATCTAACCTTTTCATTCCAACAGTCTTAAAACTCTCGTTCTCTGACTCATCTGCATCCTGGCGAGGAAATACGAGGGGAATAATTCTCTTATTCGCCTCGTATTTCAAGGAAAAGTTTCACAAAATAAAAAGGATCACAATAAAGGAACACAAAGTATGGTTCACAAAATAAAATAACTATTATTAAAAATAAATAATGAAAGGGGGAACTTAGATCTCGATATGCGTATAACCAGTGCATTGTAGTTTGTGTACTAATAAATAATAGCAAGTAAAAATTCAAACTGAAGAGCCATTCATTAGAACTGAAAAAAATGAAAATGGCTCTTTGAAAAGTTAACTTTGATGGTGGTTACCTTGACCGTCATTTGCTGAATTAACTGTTTTGAATACCGCCCAGATGATATAGAGTTTAGGGGAGCCTACTGCGGTAGCGGAATGTCCGGCCTCAAATCCCAGAGAAAGCATGTATGTTTATTAATAGTGTCTGCACGGCATGAAGGCACTCTAAATATATGGCGAGCCGAAAGACCTCTCGTGTGGTTTGGTGGTAAGGAAAGGGGTGGGAGACCCTCGGAACACCCCTGGGGGGCTCTTCCTCAAAGCTGGATGAAGTAGAAGTTCAATCTCCTTGAGGCTCTGACAATCATTCTTTCATGAAATTCATGGTTGGTTTGTGTATAGCCATGTATATAACTACAGTGTATAGCCATGTGTTTTATTATAAACAGAGTATTGTCCTGTAAGTGTGCCATAAGTGTTACAGCGTATAGCAGAATTTTATAGTGTGTTAAGCATATGAGCGTTCAGTATATAAAAATAGATCTCGTCGTATAAACGTGCTACACGTCTAGCTAGTTCCATGGCTCAAATCCTGGCACGGACAGTGTATGTATCCTTATGTTTATATATATAAAAACCTAATAGATTCTATATTTGTTCCTGAACTAAAATGTCGGAGATGATGAATCGACATCTTTTGGATTTGGTCAACCAGGTCTCGTGCCCCTCTCCTGTCGTCTTTTAAGTGTGAGAAAATACAAGAAAATATTGCATTGTCGCGTGTGTGCTGTGATCGTGTCAATAGGTAGTACGTCCAGCTGGCAATAAGAAGATCTACAGTTAGTGTCCCGGAATGAGAACAATTATTTTGTTATGTTTTCGACTCCCAAAATTTAATAGTCTCTACGTTGTAGGCATATGTTTAGAGCTGATAAAACAATCTTAATTTAAATTAAAAGCTTTTCATTTTGAAGCAAAATTTCGAAGTTATTTACATTTACATGTCTACAGGAAGAATTGTAGATGAATATTTACATGGACTAGCAAAAATGACTGAAAAATATATGTAGCTGAGTAGAGATAAACTACGAACGCAGTCTCTATTATTGTTATGCTATGAAAGCTACGTACCTCTTCTTATGCCATGTCACGTCGCTGTGACTTTACTCTGTCTGTTTCATTTTTATCTAAACAGTACAAGTCTCTTATATCATTTCGTTTTCCATTCTGTTCACATTTTCCTTCCATCTATTTTACCTTTTTTTTATTTTTCAGCTTTACTTTCTACGTCTTTTATATTTTTGCTCCTTAATTTATATTTATGTTGGATTTTCTGCTCCTGAAAACTCTTGTCTCAAAAGACTTTTTTTTCCTTTATTTGAGTTTAACTTTATGTAATAAATATATATATGAATTTTCCTGTAATATTGATTTCAATTACTATTTTCTTTGACTTCGTTTCTATATAATTTTGTAAGATTACAGTACTGCCACTTTCGTATTTATGTTACTATATAACTGTCAAGATCGTATTGGGAGTTTCTGTATTATTTAGAGTGAATGGCATAGTTTTTGTTTGGTATTTATTTATTTAAGTTTTCCAAAATAATGCTGATTACGTGTTTTATCTTTAAAATTAAAATACAAAGTTTACTCATTTTGATTCTGTAAGTTAAAATTTTTGAAAAGTTTTTTAAAACTAATGCTTGCGTTTATTATATTATTAGATTAGATTTATGAAATTATGGCAAAATGGCACACTACGGCTATTTGCTTGACCGAAGGTTGCCTCCGTAGATGACTTTGGGAATTGCTCATTTTTCACATCTTCCAATTTCAAAATAACCTAATGACTCTACGTTGGTGCCCGAACTAAAATATGGTGAATTCTTCACTACCAGGATTTGACGATTGGGTCCCTTAATCCCCAATCGCACTTTAAAAGGGCAATCCTACCACTGGGCCGCATGACTATTATTTTATTATGCTTTTAGTTCTAAAACTAAGTGCATTCGAATTAAGTTGTAAAATATCAGAGGTACAGTTATATCATTTTTGTAATAGTAATGACGAAATTTTATCGAAACTAAAAACCAATTTTATAGTTAAAACCACTTCTTTTTAAACAAATCTTTGGACATTCATGTTATTACATGAATGCTAAAGAGAAACTGGGATAATTTTTCTTCTGTGTCTTCTGAAATTATACGAGCACACATCAAACATTTCTCTTTTCCAAACAGTAAAATCATTTGGGCATTTTTCAGACAAACATATTTTATGAACATTTTAAATACAATTTGAAGCATTGTTGTTGTTATCATGGTCATGAATTTCACGATAGAAAGGTGGCCAGAGCCTCAAGGAGGGTTGGACTTTTATTCCACCTCAATTTTGAGCGTCAGCTGTGGGCTCCCGTAACCACTATACCGTCTAGGTTGGATTTGAGGCATTAAAATAACTAAATGTTTTATCACATAAGTGATATTTCAGTGATAATGAGGTTTCAAATTATTCTTGCAATGCATTTTCCTTTATTTAACTATGTGAGGCTAGTAACACAAACGTGCTGAAAGTCAACATAAAATCACTTGTAACCAATTGTGCGTCATTATTTGTTTCGCAAATGCAGGTTTAAATTAAACATAGCCTTGGTATTTCTGCGAAATTTCAAAAATATCTTTACAAATGAAGGAGAAGTCCTGCTCTTAATTTTGATGTTTTATAATAGGAAAACTATTGCATATTTTTTATTCATAATACTTAGTTTTTGTAGATTAATTATTTTTAAATAATTTTTACTAAATTACAAATTTTTGTCATGAATGACGATGAGAATATAACTTCTATTGTTATGATGAAGCCGGTTGAAAAGGATAAGATTAATGTACGAAAAATTACGATAATTAAAAAGAATTACCAAGCTTGCTGAAAGTAAAATTTTAAAATTATGGTTTGATGAAATCACTCTTACAGTGCAAGACGATTGCTGTAAATGGTTCTTAATGGAAAGAAGTAATATGAATCAACAATTTTTGTTTCGTTTAAAGGAACTATATGCTCATTAAAGATTAAATGTAGAATGAAGAAGATAAACTATTCAATAATTTAAGAAATTTGTTAATACTTCAAGCGCAATAGAGCAAAATCGGGTTGCAGTTTTTCTAATCTTCATTTAAAAAAAAGTAAATCAATAATAAAAGGATAGCTACCTGATCTAGTCTAATAAGTCCATTGCATAGGATAAAGCTATTAAAAAATTCATTTTGAGAATTTTGGAATAGAGCGTAGTATATAAGTTACGGTGAAACACCGAAATCTGGAGAATGTCGACTTTCACCGGTGAATGTCAACATTCACATAGTCGCTTGGTGTATGTCCGAAATATTTTACAAATACTCTTATTTCTGACTTACACCAGTGAATGTCGACATTCACTGGTGTAAGTCAGAAATAATTCTCATATATTCAACATTCACTGGTGAATGTTGAATATATGAGAATATTATATTTTCTTCTCCGTAATTCAGTCGCGAAAAAACACACAATACATTCAAAATGAGAAAGGAAAATAATGGAAGTTAAAAAAGTTACTTAATTATACAGTACGTAGTAAATGAGAAAATAAAATAATAGTAATAAAAAACTTACTAAATTATGTGATTCAAATCTGATTCATTGCAACAAATTAAACTATTATGAGACTTTGAATTGCACAAGAGGCCCTTGCTTTTACAACTGCATTTATGGGACCCAACCAGTCGCCTCTCTTTTCGACCTACACCAGAGTATATTTGTGATTGTCGACATACACCGGTGAGGGTCCGAATGTACCAGAATGCAATGTTATATTCGATCTTTCACCGACGTATTTGGTGAACGTTGACATTCTCCGGTGAAAGTCGACATTCTCCAATTTCGGTCTTTCACTATAACATATACATCCATGCATAAATACATACATGTTGATAGGCTCTGCAATATTTTGTCTTAGTGTCTGCCGGCTTGACGTTATAGTGATTAGAGGAGCTTACTCCAATACCGAAGGACCCGGGTTCGCATCTCGAAGAGGGCATAGTTATAATTGTTCCCCCCTTCATAGGAAATAACGATGGCCCACTTATTAGGTGCTTTCACAATAAAGTGGCCATATGTGACTGGAATGTTAATTCTAGATGTTAAGTATTCTGTTTTGATGTATATTTTCTTTGTAACTGTTCTTTTGCTGTGCTAATGTGCTAATAAATACTTTTAGAGCCAGCCGGTGTTTAAGTTTATAGAAAAACGGTTACATACACACACACACACACACATATATATATATATATACACAGTCCAGTCACATTAATGTGAGCACCACGTACTTTCCATGTCAGAGTTAAATAACCAATCACAGAAGGCAGGTGGCAGCACAGTGCAGTTGAGCGTATATAAAGGGTGTGTGAGGGCTTCGTAAAACATTTCAATCGTTGGCGTAACGCAGAAACGAAGCGATTTATCCGACTTCCAAAAGGGCATGATCATTGGCTTTCGGGCCAAGGGTGGAAGCATTTCCGAAATGGCTGAGTTTGTGAACTGTTCGCGTCCCGCCGTGGTAAAAGTGTACCGTGCATGGCAAAATGGGACTGTCCAAAATCAGCGACGTGGCAAATGTGGTGCACCACGGGCCATAGATGACAGAGGCGAACGACGGTTGCGGAGATGCGTTCGGGCAGATAGACGGGTTACCGTTGAGCAACTGACCACCAAAATGAACCAAGGGGCTACCAAATCTCTCTATTTCTTCAACACGTCCAGACGTTACCTTTTTATTAAGACTGTTTTAATTTTTATTCTCACATTCATATATTCACGTTAAATAAACTTTGTTTTTAAACGGAATTCGTTTATTTAGTTTTTCATTAATTTGTTAATAATCAAGTGATGTAAGAGTACGCGTTCTAGATTAAAAATAAAATACTGTTTCTGTCTTATAAAATGTTGATTTTCTCAAAATGTCTCCTACCATTCCACGAATTTAGTAGTATAATTTAACGTATTTTGATAAAATTCTCAGCAAGTTATATTAATTTTTAGCAGTGTGAGGGAATTGATCGTAATCTTCATCCCAGAAAGAAAATAAATAACATACGGCGATGATAAATCGAAGGGGAAAATGTAGAAGACCATTCCAAAAATGAGCTCTGCAATCAGCTGCACAGTTTTAATATTTTTTCGCTGCTCGCGTTATCCTTAAGTCACATCTCTGCTTGGCTTCTCTCCAAGATTAGAAAAAGTCGCTTCTCTTCATTAATTTTGTAACATTTCATCTATTTCGTTAGTCAATCTAATATTTAGTGCTTCATTTGAAATATAGTATATCCCGAATCTCAACGAAGTTGCTTCAAATATATTACAGTGTGACTCTTGATAAATTATGATATCAAATCTTTTGGAAAGCTTGTTGTCAGAAAAAAGTGTGACGAATTTCATATGAATAACTTTCTTGAGCACTGCATGTGTTCCAAGAGTCTTAATTATTGGACTCTTCGTATATGTTTCAGATATATATGACTTTGGCCATACTAAGTTTCCAAATCTGTTTCCAAATTCTGGCAATTTGTTGCTATAATTGTTTATATATATATATATATATAAACAATTTTGGAATAATTAGGGCAAAAATAATAAATTCTACTAAAAATTAACAACTGAAAAGCTATTAAGTTACTGCGTTCATATTAAACATCAAACAAAATAACGCGCTAAAAGCTGCACCAAATATAGTGAAAATAATAGAACAAACTTTGTAAAATTCAAATCATAAATATATATTCTTTGCGAAACAGAAAGAAAACAACAATACTAAATTTATTCTTGAAATCAAAATTAAAATTTGAATCATTTATCAACATGTAGTGTTATTTTTTATTTTGATTTATATTTTGAGTTCTTCTGCGGTATTATATTTTTTTGGCTATTTCTGAAAAAATACGAATCTACGAATAGCATTTTAGAAAGTTTCTTCTTATATGCTCTTAATAGACAATTTCTATTAACACTGGGTTTCTTTCCATCAGTTTTTTTTAAACTATTTTTCTTTTTTGTACTTTTCGGTTCACCAGATTTTTATCATTTGCTTCATAGTCTGATAGTTATTTCCCTGTCCACCTCTGTTTCCAGCGACATAGGCTGACTTTTTTAAATTGCTTTGTTTATATTCTTGTACGTCATCTTAAACTAATTAACGTTTATTTCTACACAGAGGCTTATATACATGATTAGATAATCAAAATTCTAACTTCAATTTTCAATAGTCCCTAACTTTATAATTTAATCTGTATAATTTCCCTTTTCATTCTTTACATAATAATGATGAGTAGATAGCTATTCGGAGCTGAAAGTCAAAACTACAAACCAAAGCCTTCCTTTTCAACTAAGTTTCCATTTTGAAATGTGTCGTACTTGCTTAAATTTACAGTAGCCGCTTAAACACTCCATTCAAGTTGATTGTATCCCCTTTCCATCCTAAAAATAGTAACTGCTTATAATAAATTTGTTTAAACTGCGTCATTTCAAAATTAATTGCTATCGTGTGATTCTTAGATAACGGTAATGTGTCAGGCGCATATGTAAAGCTTCAGCCAATAATAATTCCAGATTTCGGAATGGAAGCGTAATATTAACCAATCAAAGCAAAGCTAAACTGAAATTAAATCATTCTGTGAGGGAATTTTCTCGTGCGTTTCTATCACCAATTTGTTAACGTTTTCTGCTGTTTTTTCTTCAGATATAGCTTCTAAAAATAATTAAATGTAACCTCAAAGGTCTAAAAGGTGGTAATATTCTAGCTAAATTTGTGGTTCTTGGAAGCTAGAACACTTAAGAACAGTGTTGCAAATAATCGCTTGGTTCCCTTGTTAAATGGCAAGTCCAAAAAGGGTTAATTCACCCTTTATTCCAACTCAATAACGATTTACAAATGGCCCCTTCTTGGGCTTGCAGTAAGCCTCCACTTGGGCTTTAACTCAAAAATAAGACCTAATTTAATACTAACTAAACTAAAACCAGCCCAAGCTGCACATAAATACTAACTGGCCCTTATTAAAGATCACCGACGAATAGTAGCAGGCACGTAACAATATGGCTGAAGCGTAGTAAGATTAGACTTTTAGCAGCAACGTGACCGGAAGGCAGAACACGCTGTAATAAGAACATCTAAGCCCTTCTAATGAAATGACTGAGACAAATCGTAGGCGGGAAATGAGGAAGTAAGTGAAAACTTGTTTAAAAATAAAAAAATACAAATTAGGAAGTTAAAATAAACCCCTATAAGATATTTATATATATTTGTTTAAAAACAGTTGCACATGCTACGATAATCCAGCAGTTTGTTTTCCTTTAGAAGAGTTTGCTTACAACAAAAGCATTGTTTTCTCAAGAAACAACTGAATTTTTCTGCTGGATGTGATTGCAAGTACCTCCTTTTTATGTTCAAATTATTATATGTACATGTAAATAGATTTAGCTTGTGAATTCACACGATATCCAAATTATAACAAATGTTAGCATGTTTCTTTATCATCTATCTATACATGGTCGAAAAGGCTCATTAGCCCAAACGAATAAATGTACATTTCATGCGCGTAATTTACTTGATGATATATCATTCAACTTACTTAAAAAATCTAGCATATCAATGTGAATTCCATAATCGCTGTGGCACAAAGTAATGCATCACTATGCATTGCGCGAAGTTTTTGTGATGCTTCTTAATGTCTGATAAATCCGAGCTATTGAAGTAGCAATAAACATGTTGTATGGTATTTCTCCCTCCTTCTTCGCATGCCTTCCTGGTGTAGTGGCCAGCACGCTCGGCACGTATTCGAGAGGTCCACAGTTCGAGTCCCGGCGAGGGCATTGCTCATTTTTCATGTCTCCTGCTTCGAGATAACCTAATGTCTCTACAGTGGTGCCCGAACTAAAAAAGGTGGTGGATGATGATTCTCCACCACCAGAATTTGGCGATCGGGTCCCTTAATCCACAATCGGCCTTTAAAAGGGGGAGTATATAAGGTATTTCTCCCGCCTTCGTCGCACGCCTTCGTGGTGTAGGGGTCAGCACGCTCGGCACATATTCGAGAGGTCCGTGGTTCGAGTTCCGGGGAGGGCATTGCTCAATTTTCACATCTCCGGCTTCTAAATTACCTAATGTCTCTACAATGTTACATTTGATTTAGTCTCTTAAGCATCAGATAAGGAAAAATTTTTAAGTGAATTTTACTTTTTTATCATCGACGGATAATAAGAATCAAAACTTCTGTTTTTCAGAGATTGAAGTTCAATGCTATTTATCGCTCACTGGGCTATTTTCAGAGTATGACTGCTGTGGCGCTATCTGTTTACAAAGTTGAATGATATGTGGGATAGACCTTTTAAATTATTAAAATATTTAATAACGCACTGAAGCAGTCACAAACTGTATAAAAAACACTCGATCTATTAAGTAAAACTTTTCTCAGTGGAATCATATTTGAAATAATACTTTAGTAGTTAGCCTGTAAATAAGATATTTAAAGTGAGAAGGTCTTTTGTTATACAAAAATAGTGACTAATAGAATTTTTTTATATTTATTAATGTTAAAAAATAAAGACTAGTATTTTGAAATTTAATACATTATTTGTCAGTATAATTCCCTGCTGTTCATAAACTAAACCAAAAATTTATACTAAAATTTTTTTTCAAAACACTTCTACTTTAACAGTGTTACTACGTTATTTAAAGCCTTTATTATTTTACTACTGTAGAAATAAATTCTGATAACAAAATAGCTACCTTTTAAATAATTTTTATAGATTATTGAAATTATATGTAGTTTATTTTTATAAATGCATCTGACTATAAAACTGGAACTTTTTTCAAGCTCAGATGCGATCAGAAAATCTTACATTCCGCAAGTACTACACGACAACATTCATGAAAGCTGTACATAGTTTATGTTAAATTTGAAAGGTTTTGATGTCCGTCCGGCTTGAGCTACGCAAAAATTCATGAAGTTTATTTTTAAAGTGCCGATCAATGGTAGTAAAAGTTACTTGTAACCAGTGTCATTTGATGCAGAGTTTATCGCTGACTACGCGACGTTTTATTGCGTTAGGAATGAGAAACAAAATAAAAAAGATAAAGTTTTCTTAGTTTAACCATTTCGGATTGAAATGTTGCTGTAGTTCTTGGGAAATGCAGTAGCTATCATCTGCATTTTTTATATTTTTAAATGTCGATCCTTTGCATCTGCTGTATCTTAGGATGATCTGTTGTATCTTAAGAAATAGAATATCTTAGCAAATGATGATAATAAGGTTTCCTTCTTGTTTACACTTACAATGTATCCTGATAAAGATGATCACAATTGCTTTCGGTTTTGACTTATCACTCTACAGCGTTGAATTTATACTATAAGAAACTTGATGAGTGGCCGATCACTAATCACACTACACCTTGACACTTTTGAAATAATGGAATTATAACACATTAACTTGAAAAACGAACACTCCACTTTCGTTTTGAATAGACCTTCTGTTTCCAAAATGAAAGAACTTGAATATTCCTAATAAATGATTGAATAGCACCAGAATGATCACTTAGATTTACACGAACGTGCTTTTATTATACACACACAATAAATATAAAATAAATGAAAATAAGGGTACAAATTTAACTTCGGCAGCTATGCCGATCCATACACACACCACTCTCCAACACCAACCGTCCTGTTATTTTTTTTTCAGTTCTTTCACATTTGGCGGAATTTGCCTATTTGGCGGTTCTCATAATTCTTTGGAACCTTACAATGATATTGTTACGAAAAATTCGGCGGTTGCGCCTGTATGTAAGCTTTCCGGCATAGCACTAGGGTTGCCATAAAATAGTGTATGGCAGGGTTGCCAGATTGGCGACTTTATCGCCCATTTGGCGACCAAATTCGCGATATCCCATGGTCCAATCGGGAAGCTTCTAGAATAACTTCCTGTCGAGATATTTCTCGAAACGTGTCGAACTTAAAGAAAAGCTATATAAACCCTTGCGTGTCTGAGAGCGAAGAGTTGCGAAGAGATTGCGAGTTATTGTGAAGTTAGTTAGTTGTTAAGATTGCGAAGTGAGTTGCGAGTTAATTGTGAAGTATTGTGAAGTGTTGCGAGCAGTGTGATTAGTTTTGTGAGAATAGCTGCTACGCGAGAGTTTTGGTGAACGGAAAGCAATCGAGATAGTGCTTTGCCGTGAAGCTATCTTTACAGTATAGCTTGACAGTGGATTGGTGATTGTTCCACGGTGTTTTATTATAAGTTTAGTGTTGCCGTGAAGCTACCTTTACAGTTACAGCCTGAAGCTGTGTTGCTGATTGTTTCAGCGTATTTATTGTAGATTTTCGACGCTTTTAAAGGTGATTTTGGAACTGTGCTGTCAATAGTGATTCCTGTAAATAAATTGTGCTTTTTATTGTTCTGCATCGTGTTTTCATCGGATACTCTCAAATCTACGAACCCGTAAAACGCAACAATATATTTCTTAGTAAATATACTAACATCATTCCTTTTTCCCTCTTTTAGCAATGTCTGTTATTTTTTTCTGCTATATCTTAGAATGATCTGTCGCATTTAGGAAATGCAGTATCTTAGCAATCGATGTTGTATTTCTTGGCAAACGTAATTGTTAATATCATCATTCTTTTTTTCTTTCATTTCAAGAATGTCTATCATTTGCATCTGCTGCATCTCAGCATGATCTAATCTGACTTTAAAAGACAATCTCTTAGGATATGATGTTGCATTTCGTAGCATATGCAGTAGGTATGTTGCGATTATTTTCATTTTAGCAATGTCCTTCATTTGCCTGTCCAGTTACCTTAGAAGGATTTTTATAAAATACTGTATCTTAGGAAATCCGCCTATTGGTAATTATCAGTATCTTTAATATGTTCTTCTAAGTAGTCATCTTGTTATAAGTGATACTGTATTTCGTACATTGGGATTCAGTATGTAAAACAAGCAGAAATCTAATGGGATGAGTACTATAGGCCTACAATACTCGCCCAAGTTTTAATGTTGAGTGTCCCTTCATCAGAGACGAAACAGTTACTAGCAAAACCGAGACCTGGGTTGGAAAGGGAAAAAGCTAGGTGTTGTCAGAAAACAGTATATAGATAACAGATATACAAAGTATATACAAACGGAATGCAAGAGACTCATACGCTTAAACACTACCCTTTCCAGAGCTTTTTAGAACATACAAATTTTAAGTGTCCCCATATTATGAATACACCTATTTTGGGGGTGACTGGGAGGCAGGTAGCACTTCTGACTCTGTATAAATAGTAGATTTGTGAGGTTGCGTAGTACTTACTGCATTTTAAACTCAAAACATATTTATTACAACTACAAGAAACTCTTTGCAAATGTATATAATTCGTGGATAGCATAGAATAGTTAATGTAGTGAAGTATAGTCCTCGTGACGTGTGGATCCTGATAACGAGGGTCTTTCTAGTCGAGAGTTCAAGAGCATTCTGATATGTTGTTCCGATGGAAAAAATCTTCAGTCTGAATTAGCCACGCCTCCTTAATTTTTCGGTGGTATTTTACATCCTCTGATTCGCTCTATCTGGAACGATATCAGAGAAAAAACAAGATCATTGATTTGTCAGCCCTCCTGAAATCAAGAGGCTTTGACGACAACCACAGTGCAGAATGCTAAAATCACTTGACATTAGTCGTGGCATTATATCTCTTGTTACTGTCAACTGGAACGAATTATTGCATCTGAGATGTCAGAACCATGCCTTGTGACACGTCGTAAAAGCTTGAAAGCAGTGACTTGCGGGGACCGCATATACGATTTTCTCATCTCTGTGTCGTCTGCCGCCTGTTCATGCCTTATCTTGGTTTGAAACAAATCCAAAGACTTGAGAATCAATATCTCTTCTTTCCGTATGTGAACCTCTGCATAGGGCAATATGGAAAAATAGCACTGGAAAAAAGGTACTTCGAGAAAGCATAACAAATTTTTTCCTTGCAACTCTATCTTTCTTTATCATCAAACGCCTGGCGGTAAAATATCTGGCATATCGAACTGTCCATTACACGTGCTGCCAATGAGATTTACCTACCGTCGCCGTTGGGGCCGCGCTAAACAGGATTCGGGTTGCTTTCAGTAATGTAACGAGATTCAATTTTTTGGGGAGTGATGACGGATGTGGAGGACTCGCGATGAACGTCTTATTCCCGCTTTTGCTTTACAACCGCTTCCACAGTTAATGCGATAGTATGAAGTGCCATACTAAACAAACCTGGTCACCTCTAATATTGATCTGTCGCATTATTACCACCCAGAGGTACGTATTTGGCATCTTCAGCCGTACGTGTTTTCGTTCATAGCAATGCTCCTAGGAGCATTTTTCAACAGGCATATACTCGATTACACATAGCAGAGGTGTCACAGGAAAGGCTCTTCCTCATTACCACCTTGCCCTGCCCTGCCCGATTCCCAGATTTATTACCGATGTAGCATGTCTGGGATCATATTAGTAAGTTGGAGTTTGGTCGAACTAAAGGCATGCTTAAAGTAACTGTGAAATGAGATCAAGCACAACTTCCCCCACAGGACCTGTAGATCTTAATACTCCTTCATTTGTGTCGTATATTCACGCTAAAGGTAGTCAAACAGAGTACAGCAAAATGTGCTTATAATTCAGTGGTAGTTCACCACTGAATTAAAGGCACATTTTGCTTTCTGATCATTTATTAATATTCATATTGCCTTCACACGAATGAAATTTTGTTCCATTCTGGCAATTCTTCTTTCTTGGTGCACACATTTTATAACAACGAACATAATTAAATATGCATATATATGTTATAAATGTTATATTATGCAACAACATTTTCAAGGATATGAATATGAAAAATATGTGAAATAATATAAAAACGGACTAAATGACATTTTTCGAATAAAAAAGTTCTTTTGACAGCGAGTTTTGTTCTAAAATATGTGTGGTGGCATGTTATTTGGGTTCACAGATGACCCTGAAGTTAGGCCTATCGGAAATAATACGGCTGCTAACATTTTGGAACTTCATATGATAATATCAATCTATTCTAATTACACTAAAGCTATATCTATCAGGTTTAAAACCTTATCTAATTAATTTGTTGTAAATTGCTTTTGAATTTCGAATCTATTTTAAAGTTAAATAAATAGCGAACACTAACAGTGAGTTATTACTCGAATATCGCATGCAAGAAATAGAGGTAAGAAAAAATATAAATTATTTGAGAAGTCCTTATTTCCAAGTGATATTTTTCAGTTTGAAAGTTCAATTTTTGCACGCTTACATACCTACGAGTTTACACAAGTCAAGGAGTTACTATTTAAGGAAAAAGTAAAATTTAGGCGCAGTATTGGACCAAAAAAAAAAGCCGGAATTGTTGCCATTGTATTAATCAAATCACTCCAGTTCGAGGATTAACTGTAAATCATTTTGAAAAGCCGCGAGTTTGCTGAACTTAGGAAAGGAAACAATGAATTAATTCCAGAAGCATCTTTATGTAGCCACTAAAACTTAGGTTCGGGGCGTCAGGACAAAAAGATAAAACAAACTTTTAAATCCCTCATGGAAAAAGAGTTGTCCAGACTATTTCCAACCGAAATACTTCTAAGTTACGCTTGCGCTCAGTTCTAAAACAAGAGAGCTTGTGGGATTTAGTTTCTACGCACAAAGCGCATGCGCAGTTGATGGAAGCTCCCCCAAGTGAGAAAACCGGCGTCGCGGACGAAAAGTGCGAGTCTTGTGCCCCGAAGCGCGTGACGTTCGATTCGCTCTTTCTCCGATTATCCACCATCCCTGTGAAACTCAGAGGAGCGGTAATCGAATTTGAGTTACTGGATATACTGGAGTGTTAAATTCTATTGTGGATTTCAATTGCGAAGGATCTTTTTTTCCTTAATTTTTTTCTTAGAAGTTACTATTCTTTCATTAAAACTGTAGAAAAGACCTTAAGACGCAGGTAATATGTTTCTCAAGTTTTTTACATATTTCCAGAAGCAATTCGTCATTTTACATGTTCTCGTTTTAAAAAATTATGTTTGTTTTTTATATTCAGTTAATTTGCTGTTTTATATTCAGGACTCTCCTGAATTAAGTAGATAATGATATTTAAGACAATTTAAGTAATGAAAATTGCGGAAAAAAGGCGAAACAAAAAGCAGTTTCGTATTTAATCAAAATTAAGATTTTTGCCTTGTTTGACTATTTTTTTATTTGTTTTAAATTTGGTATGGTCTTATAAACGTATATTTTTATGAATGAAATTGCAGAGCAAGAGAAATATTTTTTTTTTCTAAATTTGGTGCGGTATTTTAAACAGGTATTTTGATACATGAAATAACAAAACAAGAGCAATGTTTTTTTTTTCTAAATTTGGTGGAGTCTTACAAACGGGTATTTTCATAAGTGAAATTGCCGAACAAGAGGAGTATTTTTCCCTCGATTTGGTATGGTCTTATAAACGGATATTTTGATGAATGAAACTGCGGAAGAAGAGAAATATTTTTTTTTCTTAAATTTCGTATGGTCTTACAAACAGGTATTTTGATAAATGGAATTGCCGAAAATTAGGAATATTGTTTTTCCTAAATTTGGTGTGATTTTATAAACGGGATGTTAATGAGTGAAATTGTCGAACAAGAGGAATATTCTTTTTTCCTTAAACCTGGTACAGTCTTGCAAATTGTCGAACAAAAGGAATATTTCTTTTTCTAAATTTGGTATAGTCATGCAAACGGGTATTTTCACGAATGAAACTGCCGAAGAGGCAATGTTTTTTCCTAAACGTTAAATAGTCTTTTAAACGGGTATTCGGATGAATGAAATTTCAGAATAAGCGAAATACTTTCTCTGAATTTGGTGTGGTCTCATAAATGGATATTTTTATGAATGAAATTGCCAAACAAGAAAATTAATTTTTTACTAAATTTGGTATGTCTTATAAACGGGTATTTTGATCAATGAAACTGCAGAATGACAGGAAACCCTTTAATTATCATATTGTAAAAAATAATTGCACTGCTTAAGTACTAAATTAAATTGCATATTTTATTAGCATAAATATATGATGTCCGCAAATGTCTTTATCCGGCTTTCTTTCCGGAAATGTTTGCCTTAGGCCTTCGAGTCAAAAGATGTTCGAATTCATGTAAATATCCATGTATAGACAATTAAAATTTTTTAATCAATTCTATAAAAATTGCGAAATTAATTTTAATGCATTTCCCACGTCCCTATAATTACATTTAGGAAACTTTTGTACTCGTTGCGAAAAATGGAAGGCGAAAAGCTTGACTCTTTGACGAAGATATTTAATTTCAAAATTTGAAGTATTTGACATAATTTTCAGCCTGTCTTGACGAGTCAGTTAACAAACATATTTAGAATGCTTTGAGCTTGACGTTTTTGCACTTGCTTGTCATTCAAGATATTCTTTTGGGATTTATTAGTGTAGAACTTTCTTTAATTTATAAATCTTATTACAACTCATTAATATTCTCATGAAGTTTTATTATTCTAGAATCATAATCTAATAATGATATAGAAATCTAATAATCATGCAAAAAAACTCATTAAATTAAATATTTCTTAATACATGCAAATAACGTTATGAGTTGGCTGTGTGCCAATATTGAAGCTTCCTGTATATTTTAGAACTCAGATTTTATGTTTCTGTTAATAAAATCTCCTTTTGAAAATAATTTTAGTGGTTAATAGTTCTCCGGACAATTTGCATAGAAAAGCGCGTTACTTGTAAGATCAGAAACATTTTTCTAAACAAATATTTTGTTTTTAGTTACGTACAAATAGAAATATTCTTTCTTCAACTTGTACGCTATTTCTAAATAGGATATCCCAACTTTAAAATGAAATGTTTCGGTCAATATTTGACATACGACACTCATATATTTTGTCCTTTTTTATAATGCTATAATGTTTGAGTTATCTTTTTTATAATGCTAATTTTTTTCTAAATGTAAGTACAGAGACCAGAAGAATGTATATTAAATTCAGTTTCATAAATTTGACGAAATATGTTTTAATTAAAATCTCAAAAATGTAAATATTTGCATTATTTAAAACATTTTTACAAATAGAAGATTATGTCTACAGCCAGTGATTGTGAAAATAAAGACCAGGTAAAGACCTTTCCGGACGCAGTATATAAACTACAAAGACACAATAATAATGCACACCTAACATATCTAATTCTTACAACGTAATGTTTCGAATTCTTCTAACGCTTCCATTGTAAAATACTATATTCAATAGTCATATTGCCGTTCATTCAATCAAAATTACCGCTTTCCTTACCAAATATTGATTTATAGTTTTATATTTTTAAATTAATCTTAAAATCTTATATTCGAAGAGGTCGTATTTTCGAGTATGTACTTTATTAATCATAGGAAGTTTAAAATTACAAATTAAGTTCATAACTATTACGAATTGATATGTTTTTTGCCACTTGAAATATTCCTAAATATGTAACTGGCATACATAATACAGCAGAATCTCGATTATCCAAATTAATTGCGCCTATAACTATCTCGGATAATAATGATAATAAAAAAAATCTGAAAGCTTTTGGATTTTAAATTACGCCCAAAGGGGCGTTTTTTCATTTACACATACATACACGTTTCGAGAGCACTTAGGCTAACGCCTCTTTGGGATAAAAATATTTAAAAACAGCGTATTAGAATTTCCGATAGACTGTCTCGCGCGCTGGTGATAAAAATATTTTATTCCGTACAGTGTGTTGCCACTACTCGCTTTGAATCGTTAAGTTCCTTAATCAAAAATTCGTTAACGTTTAAAATAATATGAAATTGATAGTAAACCAAATTCGAAATTCAAGATTCGGGGGGTCCAGGTGCCCATTTTTGAGTGAAGGACAAATTTATTCAAAATTTGATGTGTCTAAATATCGTTGTGTTTTTCACAATACGAGAAATATACATATATACATGCATGCAGATTCTTCATTATTTAATTCCTTTAAATATAATACAGGACTATAGCATCTGGTGATAATAATTTCAAAAGTGATGCAGTCGTTTATAATGATTCCAAGCAAAAGGCCGTTTCGAGCCCCTTCTAGGCTGACGGGCCTTTGTCCTCGCTTAATAGAGGTACAGTATTTAATCATGCCCATTGGACTTCATATTGACATGGTTGAAACCCCCTATACCGAAAATGTTAAATTGGCCATTTTCGATTTTTTCAAAATCAGCACTCTTGAAATTTTTTGTGTACACTCTTGAATACTCTTGAAATTTTTTGTGCAATTAAAGTGCACCTATCTTATTATACCGAAATGACCTTTGAATTTTAGACTAATTTATGTAATATTTTATTAGGCATAGTAAAATTTAGAACTTTTCTCAAAAATATTTTCGAATTCTTTTTTTCTTAGTTTATCGCAAAAAGCTCATTTCAGTAAATATTAGGAAATATAATAAATAAGCCATAAAATGTTTTAGGTACCTGTAGCAGTAGTTCCTGAAAAAACGTACATCGAGCATAATAAAATTACGTTTGGAGAAAAACGTGTTTTTATAAAAATCCTCATTAATCAAAGCATTCGATGATGAAATAAAACTAGACTTTATACAGTTCTAATTTCCATTGAGATTAAAGTATGGTATTTTTAGAAAGCTAAACGTGAAGAGAATTTGAAAATGCAAAAATCCCAAATCACCATTTTTTGAAGATTTTTGGTTTCCAACACCCCTTAACATATTCTTTTCTTAGTAGTGCTCGAGTAATTGTTAAGCGGTAAACCACTTGATTGGTACTCTAAACATTTCAGTACATATGGGTTGAAATCCAGACGAATGAGCAAGTTAGATGAGAAATTTTCACAGCTTTCCCTTCGGCACGTCGCTCTCGTGCGCTTTATCATATTCAATACTTTAAACTTTTATTACTACGTAAAATTTGTTTTTTGATTAATAAATAATGCATGCAAGATTTTATTTCGTGATTAAAATACTTATGAAAAAACTGGAATAAGGAAACATTGTCAGTTTTGTGATAGTCCTTTGCTAAATTTCTACATTGATTTTGTAAATTACATATCAGCAGTCGCACGATCAAAATAGAAGAATGATCAAGCCAGTTTTTGATGAACAAAATATCCATAGCAGAGAAATTAGGATATCCTTCCTTTCCTCAAGGCTTTAACGCCTACTAATAGCTGAGCGGTAAAACTTCAGTAAAAAATCAGTATTTCGATTTGGTTAAGATGCCGGCGAACGGGCTGATTATATTAGTTTCGAACTTTTTAACATATGTAATGTAAATGGGAGCCAACTCTCTTAAAAAAAGTCCTCCAAGAAGACATCAAGACATCCCTTCCTTTAACATGATAGCCCTTGCATATTTTTCCATACTACATTAAGCAAAACCACAGGCTTCGTAGTTAATAGCTTTCACATTCCAAGTTCCAGTTTCATCCTCATCATCATTCTTACTACGACTACACTTTTGTTCCTCTCCAGATTTACGTACAGCATGATTTCTTCTTCACTCAAAACTTGAAAACTTGGTTGTCTGTTTTCTACATTTACCTATTTTGAAACATTATCTTTCAATCCTTTTTCGTCTACTAATTAATTATCAGTTAGCGTTGCTTTCATTTTTAGCACAAGCAAAAACCACATTTCTTTACTATGATACACAATAGGGGGGCCGATAAATGAAGCAACACTGACTGAGAAGGTCAAAAGACTGTTATTTGTAAAATTTGTGAATATTACTGATTTTGGTTGTAGCCATTCTAACGTCGCTACACTTCCGCAATGATTTTTTTAATTTGATTACTGTCTCGGTTAACAGAGACACCGGTTAAAGAGGCTCGACCGTAATAGTAATCCTAAAATTTAAAATCAATTGAAACTTTGTGAATGTTCTTGTGAGATTGTTGAGCTGTGTTATACGTGTATTTTCATAAATCAAATAAATAACATAAAAAGGCTCAAATTATTTCTCAAATTATAATTATTTATAAATATAAATAATTATAATTTGAGAAAAAAGTCAAAGAAAAGCGTTATTTTGTAAATTGTGTATGACAAAGTTTATACATGAACTATCTTATCACTAGGATACGTAAGCGTGTATCGTAAGCGGATTGTTTACATGACGTCTGTACGTACGCGGAAAGTAAAAGATCCATTTTTTCCAAAACGGATTGTAAAATGGATTGAAAAGATATTTTTCCTAACTTCTGCACGTATGTACGTACGTGTGTATCTAGCATAACTCATAAACGATTAGCCGTAGAACGTTGAAATTTTGTATGTCGGACTGCTATAACATCTAGTTGTGCACTTCTCTTTTTTACTGCAAATCGGCAATACCAAATATATATATATATATATATAGTTTTAATCAAAAGTGAATGCTCCTATTTAAATTCTTATATTTCAAATTAAATTAACAAAACTAATAAAGTAAAACAATTACAGTTTGAAGTGTAAATAAATTCAAATTACAAATTTTTAATTTTAAATTAATATTTAAAACTTTTTAAAATTCATTAATTTAATTAGTTATTAATAATATATATATATATTGGGTTGGCAACTAAATAATTGCAGATTTTACTCATAGATGGCTTCAGTTGAATTTTTAGGTTTGCAGACGTAGTACAAATGTAAAACACACTTTGTTATTTGATAGTTGGCAGTTCAGCTGTGAATCAAGAAAAAATGTTTTTTGATCGGTTGTGTAGTTTTCGTTTGGCGTTCGTTGAAAAATGGAAATTCAAAAGGAACGTTTTCATCATATTTTGCTATTTTGTTTCCGCAAAGGGAAAAACGCATCGCAAGCTCATAAAAAGTTATGTGCTGTTTATGATGACGAAGCTTAAAAGATCGGCAGTGTCAAAATTGGTTTGCCAAATTTCTTTCTGATGATTTTTCACTCAAAGATGAAAAACGCTCTGGTCGTCCAGTTGAAGTTGATGACGACCTAATCAAAGCAATAATCCATTCGGATCGTCACAGTACAACACGAGAGATTGCAGAGAAGCTTCATGTATCACATACATGCATTGAAAATCACTTAAAACAACTTGGCTATGTTCAAAAACTCGATATATGGGTTCCTCACGAACTGAAAGAACGCATTTAATGCAACGCATTAACAGCTGCGATTTGCTAAAGAAACGTAATGAAAATTATCCATTTTTAAAACGACTGATAACTGGCGATGAAAAATGGGTTGCTTACAACAATATCCAGCGGAAAAGATCGTGGAGCAGGCCAGGTAAACCAACTCAAACAACATCAAAACCTGATATTCATCAAAAAAAGGTTTTTGTTATCACTTTATTGGGATTACAAAGGAATTGTCTACTTTGAACTCTTACCACCCAACCGAACGATCAACTCTGATGTCTACATTGAGCAACTAACGAAATTAAACAATGCAGTTGAAGAAAAGCGGCCCGAATTGAGAAATCGAAAAGGTGTTGTATTCTATCATGATAATGCAAGGCCACACACATCTTTGGTCACTCGACAAAATTTATTGGAGCTTGGTTGGGATGTTTTGCCACATCCACCATATAGTCCTGACCTCGCACCATCTGATTACTTTTTGTTTTGATCTTTACAAAACTCCTTGAATGGTAAAAATTTCAGTAATGATGATGATGTCAAATCGTACCTGATTCAGTTTTTTGCTAATAAAAACCAGAAGTTTTATGAACGTGGGATTATGATGCTGCCTGAAAGATGGCAAAAGGTCGTTGATCAAAATGGGCAATACATTACAGAATAAAGTTATTTAGTTCCATGAAAAAATTGTCTTTGATTTTCTAAAAAAATCCGCAATTACTTAGTTGCCAACCCAATATATATATACATACCCACCTCCTTTAAACACCTTAAAATTCCTTACGAACCTTTGTTTCCGCAATCGTTGGACGTAGTCCATATATTTCCAATTACGGAAGTGTTTTAAATAACGAAAATATTCATGTTTTGAAATCTCGGACTCCAAATTAAAAAAAAAAAAAATTCGGCAAATAACGAAATTTAACTTTTAGTACTGCTCCTGTACTTATAGTTTCGAAAGTTTATACTCATCATGAAAAAAATAAGATTATAAGAAGTTTGACTTCGTAGGACGAAAACTAACCGAGATATTTAACTTCACATTTGCATTTTTTTATGTCATTTTTAACTTGCCTTGAGGGATCAGGTATTTATGTTAAAATGATTCGAGGAAATAACTTTAAATGATATGCAGCAAAATATTATATATATTTTAACAGATCGTACGTGGAAGTCTTGTAGTGTCCATAGAGAATTTTTTTAATGTTGAAAATTGTAAATGTATATTAATTTTGTAAAGCATATTTAATATTTATAAATTTATAATTTTTAATGTAAAACTGATGTATGTAATACAACGTAGTAAGCGGAATGCATTTATATAGTAAAAGAATTTTGCCACTTACTAAACGGATAATTGTGGAATATCCAAAAGAAATGCCCTTTAATTTTGTATTAATTTCTGTTATTAAACATTTTTATTTTAAGCAGCTTTTTTTCCTTCACATAAGGTAAAAGTGTACTAATTACATATTTTTTCTTTGTGTACGTAGAGTAAAAATGATTAGAACATATTTCTTTTAGCTTTTGGACTCAATAAATGTTTCTGATGTAATTTTAAGCTATTCAGTCAATTTTGTAACTGATACATTTCTGTTTGAATGTGTTAAGCATTTATAGGCCGTTTCTTACATTATTAGTCCAAAGGGGCAATTTTCCCAGAAGGGTCATTAATTTCGTTTTGGCATTTTGCGTCGGCTCACTATAAATGTCCGTTCCCTTGTTGTTCAAATTGTTGCCACCAAATATTAGAGCCCTGCATTATATTTAAAGAATTAAATATTGAAGAATCTGCCTGAATGTTCTCGCACTGTGAAAAAACAACGGTGCCTAGAGACATCACATTTTGAATAACGTAGTCCTCCATTCGAATATGAACATCTGGAAGCCCAAATTTGGAATTTGGAATTCGTTTTATTATCTGTTTCATATTTCATCAAACATTAAAGAATTTTTTATTAACAAACTCAACGATTTCAAGGCGAGCAACGGCAACACTTCACCGAAAAAAATAATTTTTACTTCCAGCATGTGAGACAGTGTATCGGAAATTCTAAAGATATGTTCTTTTAAATATTTTGTGATATTGCTGTTGAATTAAATTTTATGGTTTAAGTGCGAAGAACATGTTATTTGATAAGTAAACGTAACTCACAAAACGTTAAAAAACGCCTCTTTGGCGTTCTGAAAGATTTCAGATTTTTTTTCCTTTAATTTGTTTTGAATGTACGTGCATGATTGATTCTCAAATATTACAGACTAGGAAAAGTCAATTTTTTTTATACTTTTGTATTGAATCCTAATAGCAATTCTGAATAAATTATACTATATAGAAAGTAGTATATATTAAATAACTGAACATACAAAAAGTATATAATATATAACAGTAATCGAATAAATAATATGCAGAAAATACTCAGCAATTCATAGGATATTCAGAAAAATCAATAATACTCAGAATAATGCAGCAGAAACATTTACTCAGCAATTCAGCTGAATTGGAAATTGTATTTTGTTATTAATTCAACATACTATGCATCTTAATATCACATTGGCCCAAACGTAAGACCATTTTTCTTTTTAAAATACCCCTCTTGAAAGATAAGAATGGGAATTTATATGAGCAGCATATTATTTAAAAAACATGTAAAGATATTTTTTCTTTTGTTATGTTAAAATATATTTATACAATGCAAATACGAGGATCATGCCATTTATTATGGATTTTCTAAGGCAAGTCAGTGCCTCAAGTGTCGAAATTTGATCTAGGACGACCTAACTCAGATGAATCTTCGATATATTAAGGTTATGATATATAGAAAACTCTCTTACATGCAAACGTTTTCATCTTGGAATACTCTTCTCAAATGTATAGAACCGTCTTATGAGCGAGGTCTTATATTCGGATCAATATCAACCACATTTTTGCTATATTCTTTTATACATCGTACTTAATAACATTAAGTATTCTATGCAGGATTTGTAGCTCTATCCCACTTAAATTTATTTCCATAGTATACACTCCTTTTATTTCGGAATAAAGACTAAACTCGTTCTATTTCGGAATAAAGATGCGTAAAGCTGATGAATTATCGATTAAAATTTTAACCCCCTCAAACGGAAAGAGAAAGTTTTTCTGTCGCAATGGCCGGTGACTTGTTCGCTAAATCCTTGATCGGAAATGGGCATCCTTGAACTAACAAAGTTCAGTTTTCTGACTCCTGTGCTAGCTGACCTATCCCAATATAAATCTGAATCTGCTTCCTGACATCAGGTAGTATAATCCTTGTAGCTGGAAGCTGGACTTACGAACATGAAGACGTTGCAACCTGTTCCATTAACAAGCGACTAAGACAGTTGGTGGGATAAGTGACGTTACTACTGTAGGTAACATTAATATGAGGGAAAGCTCTTTTCAGATCCATACAGTTTAGAAGGAATAATCCGATAAAATGTCCAATGATTTCCAATCAGAAGTTAACCAGAATTTAAATAGCTGCTCCTCGCACCTTACACAGTATCTGACAGGGCATGGCCCATATATGTCGTATCTTCACAGATTTCGCCTAAGAGACAGTGACCAATGTATTTGTGGGAGTACTGGTGATCCAGATCACTATGTGTTTGATTGCCCTCACACAGCGAATTCTCATTTAAAAAGACCAGCTGCAATCAATATGCCGGCTTGGTTTAAGAACACAATTAAGAACAAATATGCGCTCAGCCGCATTAGAGACTGCACTACCGTTGCTAAAAGCATTGCTGACAGCCTGGAGTGACTTCTTTTCTTGGACACTGTGCCGTCAGCAGCCCGCTCTGTACACATATTAATTTACTTAATGTCTTACTTATTATTATTTTCCTTGTTTTATTCCCAATTATGTTTAATTTTATGATTAATCCAGCACTCTTTTAACGGATCCCACAATCTGTAATGTATTTGTTCATCTTTACATCTGTACCTGATTATATAGCATTTCCTTAATATAACTGCATGCCTACCAAGTACCATAATAGTGTATGCCTAACATGTACAATGTATTTGTTCATCTTTGCATCTGCACCTGATTATATAGCTATCATTAATATAACTGTATGCCTAACATGTACCATAATAGTGTATGCCCAACATGTACCGTAACTGTATAAATGTCTGCCTAACATGCCCCATAATAAGTGTTCCCCTTAGTCTCAGCAGTCCCCATCATGCACCTTTTTTCCATGTTCTGGTCCTTATTTCAATGCTCCTCGTTTAGCGTGGTCAATTGCAGGAGGACACACTACTAAGCTCTTCATATATATATACTTTAAATTCCATCGACGGGATCCAACAGGCTGAAAAGCACCTAACCCAGTGGGCCAGCTGTTCCGTCGATGGCGAAAAGAAAAGAAAAGTGCCCTCACCGGGATTAATATTCCGTATTTGATGATTGCTTGACGTACGTGCTTCTAATTACATCCCGAAGACACGCAACAGGAAATAGTTGAACCCGTTGGTCCGTTTAGTTATCTTATCACCAGCAGCTTTACCCTAGTTTTACAGTAGGGCTCTCATCGACATAGTGGTTAGCGATGCTGATTAACGTATAGTTGGACTCTTCTTTGAATTATGGGAAAAACATAGATGTATATAAGTGTATAGGGCGGTATATGATCATTTAAAATACTGGCTACCTGAAAGTTCTTTCAAATGGTTGTCGGTAGAAGAAGAGGTGTAAGACACCCTCAGACCATTCATCGAGATGTTCTCAAACAAAATTGGGACAAAGCTGCATACTTATTGCATTAGGAGTATATCTGTACCACCAGGGGTGAAATTCTGATGTCCCGTTCCTTTCTACCTGTACCTGTTAAAAGATAAACTTATATTATAGCATACAGAAGTGAGTACAGAGTACAGGTCTTTCAGTAGTACAATTTTTAACTGTTGGACTCGTCTTGTCGGTCAAAACTTATCACCTTGTCTTAAGTAAGACAACACCAAAATCAGGAGAAAGTTAAAAAATATTCTTTTCTTTTTAAACTGTCAGCTCAATGATTTTACAACCTATGTATTAACTGCAAATCAATCTCCGCAGTTTCCGAGAAAATCAGTTAAGTGCTCACAAAAGTTAAGTGCTCAGTTTACACAAAAGTTACCTTAATCAAAATAATAAATTTACAAAAGAAAGCCCTCATACAAGCCTTTAGCTCCCGACCTAAAGCATTTCGCGAGTAATGAGGGCTATATAAGCTAAAGCCGATTAAAATGAGTCAAGTGTTGGAGAAGTAAGAGCGATACGGTCAGCGATAACCGCCAAAAGCTCTCATTCGAACTTAAGAACTCGGTGTTTAACTACTTTGCATCCTGACGGAAACCGACGAAAGAAGCGAAAGTATAGGCAAAATATAATATTCACGTTTATTAAACGAGATATTTGTTTAATAAACGTAAAACCCTAGAAAATGAACTGAAAATACCTAAGCCTTCTTTGGAATACAAATTCAGGTCGGATTTTAATCCAACGGTCCGACAGGTAGTTAGCATGCAAGAATTTTACTTCTGCCAATTCATAACAGGGCGACAAATAAAGGAAATATCAAACCTAAATCTTAATGGTATTATTTTAATGAACCATTTTCTTGTCATTTTCGCTTATCTATACCTTTCTTAAAATTCAGGTTAGTTTAAAATGCCAATGTGCTTAAGGATTCAAAGATTTTTCCGAAATCATTTGCAATATTTAGCCTGCCGGTAAAGTTTTGCATGCCTCTATTCTTCGCAAACGATTAATCTAGGGAAACACAAGGTTTAAGCTTTGCTGTGCTAATATTGTACACCGCATTCAATTTAAATTATGTTGAAAGTTATTTATCTACCCTAGCGTAGTTCTGTGTTTATTAATGCTTCTTTGTGTAGTTGTCAGTTCGATGTATTAGTAAATATTTTTATTTGAGTTTTGCTTTAGCTTCTGATACTTCTACACTCACGTTTGTGAAAATTGCAACACCATGAAGGACTTACGCGAGTGAGCTGAAATTTTCAGGAAATGCAAAGTAGCGCATGATATGCAAATGATTAGAATTGCAAATCCGTAGCGCATGCGTATGCTGAGCAGCGCCCTCTGAACGGCTGATGGATCCGAATAAATAGACGGCTGTAGCGAGGCGTGTATGGTTATCGGTGGTTATCTGCTAGTGGTAAACGTTAACTCAATCTGTACTTATGCCTCGTCGACGAAAGAGAGCGAGATTTGAACAACTTACAGAGTTTGAACGAGGGAGAATCATCGGCCTTCGTGAAGCTGGATTGTCGTATCGTGCAGTAGCCTCTCGTGTGCAGCGTAACAGCAGCACAGTGATGCGCGTTTGGAAGCAGTGGACGGACGAGTGTCGGACAACTCGGAAATCCGGGAGTGGACCCCGAAATGTGACGTCAGCTCGCGATGATAGACACCTGGTCCGCATGGCGCGGACGGACCGTACAGCTTCCTCTAGACAATTGGCAGCACTGTGGTCAATAGCTACAGGTGTTTCATTGTGTGCTTCATCAATTCGTAGACGTCTGCTGCAGTGTGGACTGCGCGCACGGACTCCTTTATACAGGATCCCCCTAACGCACGACCATCGCCGCCTGCGGCTACAATGGGCCAATCAGCATAGAGACTGGCGTGCTGATTGGCAGCATGTCGTGTTTTCTGACGAATCCCGCTTTAATTTGTGGTACCATGATGGCCGCATTCGTGTCAGACGCTATGCCGGTGAACGCCACCTTCCGGAGTGCATTATCGAACGCCACAGTGGACGAACACCCGGAGTTATGGTCTGGGGCGCCATAGCATATCATAGACGATCTCAATTGCTACGAATTGTGGGCAATCTGAACAGCAACCGGTATATCCGTGAAGTTCTACAGCCCGAAGCTGTTCCCTTCCTTCAAAGCTTGCCAGGCGCTGTATTTCAACAGGACAATGCCCGCCCTCATACTGCTCGGATTGTTAAATCCTTCTTTGCAGCGCAGCAGGTACAGCTTCTTCCTTGGCCTGCGTGTTCCCCGGATATGTCGCCAATTGAACATGTGTGGGATGTCATTGGTCGGCGTCTTGCTCGTGATCCTCGTCCTGTTGCGTCTGCAGACGAACTTTGGGTACGCGTACAAACGATATGGAATGCTCTTCCTCAGTCAGACATTCAAACTTTGTTTGACTCCATGCCACGTCGTGTAGCAGCACTTATTGCGGCGCGTGTTGGCCACACAAAATACTGATTCTGATCTCTTGTTCTTGTTTGTTTGCTTTGAACATGTAATCATTTATTTGTACCACTACCACTCAACTGTGTATTAAATTGCATTCAATTATGACGATTCCTTCTTGGTGTTGCAATTTTCACAAACCTGAGTGTAGTTATGAAGTCATTCGTGACAGAAAGTCTTTTAACAACGTCTATGATTGCTTCGAATGAGATGTTACTTGCCGTTTAATAGCTTAACCGCATACTTTTTAAAATATTTTACTGCTCAAAACATTCTTTATTTCTCACAAATATGAATGATATTACACATCATCTAACGAACACACAATATAGAGCAGGCACGTAAGAGGCCAAAACATTTTGCTTACAAATCCAGATTCATCTCTTAAAAATATTTCGAAAAACTTGATTGAGGATTAAGGAATTAAGGCAAAACAAATAGGAAGGCTCACACTATTTAAGGAAAGAACTGTTTAAGGAGTACTTTCAAAAGGAAATTGCATTTCATTTATATTTTGAAAAAGCGCGCGAAAATTCAGTATTGAGTCACTTATATATAACTCTACGCTTTTAATACAGTCATGTCCATAAATTAAGGATAATTCCAGCTTCGACAAATAAAGGTTCAGAAACAAAACAAACGTGACTTATTCATAAAGCCCATTTATTAGTCAAAAGATAAAGAACAAAAAAGGTGGTATATGTATAATATCATTCATAAAAACTACGATTTTTGTTCCCGAAAGCAATTACAAAAAATACCTTCCTTACAAAAATTTAACTTTACATGGTTGGCATGATGGTTAATACACTCTCTGTGTCCCAGACGATAAAATACAGGACAGGACAGGGAAAAGTGCAGGGGGCACGACAACATCGTCATAGACAAAAATGATATTGCCCCACTGCACTAACCTTTTCTGAATATAAAGACAGACAGAATCTGCATTTATTGAATATAAAGACAAAAGATTACGTATTAGGTCATTACATCACACTGCTGACATAGTACATTACATTAAAGTTACAAGTTATTTAGATAACAAGAACATACATACAGATAAATTGGGATGCAGGTAATTGAAGTACAGATATCAGGTATATAGGAATCAAGGTACAGATAACATGTTACAATTAATTAGGTGTTGCACTTTGACATTTCATGGTATGCTTGGAGGAATACATTAGCATTTGGGAAGGTGGGTGTGATGTGAGTAATAATGCTATGTTACTTTTGTGTTGGTGGTGCGGTTGAGTGATTGTGCATAGATTTTACAGAGTTCATTTTGCACATAGTACACATAGTTCATTGCGCATAGAGTTCAATGTGCACAAAATTGTGAGCAGCAGTATGGAGAGAAGTTTGTGTTCTGAGCATCAGATAATAATGTAAAGTTCAAAGTTCATAGATCATATATCTGAGCGTCAGATTTTCGAGTACTGGTACTGCACTTTGGCAATTTAAAGGCATTTGTAGTTGATGATGATCACTCACTTAAATATCGACTTTAGATTGTCTCTGGATAGTTAAATGGTGAAGCAGTAGATTGGTAGTCGTTTTTCAGTGGAGGTTAGCAGTCATGATTATTTGGATAGCTGTGTAGTGGCACTTAGATTCCCAGGTATTCATCATTGCGTCATTTTTGTTATTTATGAGTGGCATAGTTCTCTACCTTGTTGTTGTAGCTTGTCTATGATTAAGCTTGATACTTTTGTAGGTGTGTTGATGATTGATTAGGAATCTTTTGAATTCCATTTCCACTTGAGTAGGGTGTTTGACGCGTAGGTTGGCGGTAAGTGGGCAATGAAAGATAAAATGGTCAGAGTCGCCTCTTTCCCCCACACCCATAAATCAGTAGACGTAAAATTTCTTTCGAAGAAATATGTAGGTAAAGGGCCATGACCTGAGATATATTGTGCCAAGAAGTAGTTGGTTACTGTGCATGTATTGTCTATCTTCGGTATTAAGCCTTAGGTTCCTCGTCTTATACCATTTTCCCAGTCTTGCTGTCATGCCTCAGTTGCAAGTTGTTTGAGCTTTGACCGTCGCCGAGTTGATCGAGTGCTGCCTTTTCGCAAACAAGTCCGCACTCTCCTTACCTTCGCAATTGTTATGGCCTCTGATTCATGAGAGAAGGAACTGCTAGTTACTTGTCCTTATGGTCTTCTGGATGTCCTGTGCTATTGGTGAGTTGGTATTGAAGCTTTGAATAGCTTGTATAGATGACTGACTGTTTGTCACGATATGAATGGTGTCTATTGAGTCTCGTAACTGGTGGTTGATGGTGAGACGAATAGCCGCCTGGTAGGGGGGGACACTGTTTTTTATCTCAGGTATCCTCGTCATTCCGAGTGAACTTGTGCTGATGCTGATTGATCTGTGCTTGTGCTGGCACGGAGATTGGTACTGATGCGGATTGTTGTTGCGCAACCCACTTTATTGTCAGTTTTAGATCCATCTGTGAAAGCTGTTATGTTGGTGTTAGAAGGAGGTTGGCTAAAGTTGCAATGGAGGTTATGGAGTTTGAAGGCTGGATGTATCTGGTATTTTGGAAGGAGGAGTTCTTCCTACTCATCAGGGTGGAAAATGGTATCTGCGAATTTTGTTGGTCTTCTTCGCTCTAACACTATTGCCGAGATTGCTTCTACTTGAGTTTCTATTGGTAGAGGAATAACTCCGGCGAGGGATTGCGGGGCGTTTATTGAGATTGTGACGTATGCTCTTGTTACGTTGAGTAGGAATGGTGGCTGAATTGAATTTAATAATCTTCTTTTGCGCTTTAGTATTGGAAATGTCTATCTGCTGCTGCGTATGTGATGGTTTTGTTGATTATTGTTTTGAGTAACATTTTCATGATTTTGTCGTTGAGGCCCTAGATTTGCAATAGTGTATTCGTATTTAATATATGTGTAATAATGTACTTTTTATCTGTATATCTGCGTAATATCTGTGTAGTGCGTAACAATGTATTTAGCATCTATTTATCTGTATAATACCTGCATTAGTATTTAACATCTGTTTCAGCATTCATAATTATCTGTGAAATTTAATTTAATTAGTATCTATACTTTAGTTATTATGTGTGTAGCAATATGTAAAATGTATAGTTACTTCAGCATATGTAACATCGTAATAAACTCCCCATGCGCTCCTTGTGAGGCGCCGAGGGTGTTGTACTACACAGTTGCGGGATCCGGACAATACCCGATAAGTCTATGTAAGCCGCCCGGGTGTACGAACCCGCTTTCACCTGTCACCTGTTGAGGCCCTAGGATTAACCTCTCATAGTCTTTAGGGATTGACCAATTTTGGCGTTGATGAGTTTCTTCTGTTGAAGATGTTCGCTCCAGTTGAACTTATGACGATGAAATACAGTTCGTACAACGCCTAGGCGTGCTGAGTATCAAATTATCGAGCTGATCTTGGGGAAGATTACTCCACTCAGCAAACAATGCTCTCCGAAATTCAGTTACACATGTAGAAGGTGCTTGATGGGCTGCAGTTCGCCGGTCAAGCATGTCTAACACATGCTCCGTCGGATTCAAATCAAGTGAGAATGCTCGCCATTCGATACAGATTGAAGGCATTCCTTTACAATATGTGCAGGGTGAGGACGAGCGTTGTCATCCATAAATAGAAATTCTGCGTCCATGGCACCCTTAAACAAACGCACACGTTGTTCCAGAATGATGTTCCGGTAAATTTGGCCTGTCATGGTTCCGATCTGAACATGCAGATCTGTTCTGGAGCCCAGTATAATTACACTCCAAACGAGCAATCCTGCACCACCGTAACGGTGTCGTTCAATGATGTTGATGGTAGCGGGTACCTGGAATTCTCTGTATGAACGTTCGACGTGAATCAGACTGCAAGCTAAACCTGGACTCTTCGGAAAACATCACAGAAACTCACTGTGACGATGTCCACATTACATGTTCTCTACTACAGGCTATACTCCAGGCTAACCGCTGGCGACAGTGTGTTGCCGTGAGCGGAACAAATGTGACAAGCCTGCCAGCATATAGACCAATCTGTCTGACGCGTCTGTACACGGTTTGTCTTGAAACTGTCGTACCAGTGGCTGAAGACAGTTGAGGAGATAGGTTTGATGCTATGCTCCGTCTGCTTGTTTTGGCAGTTACTGCCAAATACCGGTCGTCATTCGGCATTGTAACTTGGCGACCTGTACTGTAACGTCTACTGACATTTCCATCATTCTGAATTCGTTGCCAAAGCCTAAAGATGACACTTTGGGCTATTCCAAACCCTCGTTTCTTCTTTCTGAGTACGCCCACATCCAGGCGTCTGATAATTCTACCTCGTAAAAAATCATCCATATGCGTCCTCTGTATCATAACTATTCAGTTGCGGCACAAAGCGGCTTACAGAACGTTTGTGAACAATTTTACTTCTTTGCTACTCTTCCTTATATACACATCTCTTACATTCTAGTCATTGTGACGTACTATCGGCTTCATCTGATGGCTTCCTGTAATTTGTGTATTATTCTTGAAAGTGTGTGCGATAATTCTACGGGTGAAATTTTTACTTTAAAGATCGATTTCCGTGGGATTCTGAATTATCCTTAATTTATGGACATGAGTTTAATTCAGGATGATTTGTTTAAATTTGAATTTCAGCAAACTCTTGGTATTAAATCCCCTAAATTATACATCAAATGTTTATGCCTGCATTTTATAAAAATATCATCTAGTTACTAGTGATAGAGAAGTTATCTTATTAGTATAGCTAATCTGTATATTTATTCCTTTTAAGAAAATAAATAATGTATTTACAAGATTCCAAGGTAATTCGTTTTTCAATTAAGATCTCCGTGCAGGATTTCTCTAAATTGGCTCATTAAACCATAAAAAAAATTTGATTAATTCTATAAACCCTAAACCTCCATACCATAGCGATTTATTTAGCTTTTGGTATAAAAACCTTTATAACTCCATATAAGTTCGCAAACATACGAAAATTGTTTTGCTTTTATTAAAATTATGATGATTATTTACGCTATACTATTTAAATATATAATAATTATATATACCTATAAACTTAAAATTTCTTTATTAGCATAATTTAATTTACATTTAGAGGTTTTGAAGGTATCTTAAATTTATGATTTCTTGAAACTTTAATTTTTGTGCTTCCTGGCATGATTTCTCTGAAACCGTTGGTCAGATAGTCAACAAATTTTTATCTCTTTCATAAACATTATGTGAATATAAAAAGAACAAATATTATACTTGTGGAATAAAAATATTGGATTTTTGTGGTAAAAAATATTCTATTTTAATACCTCAAAATTTGTTTTAAAAAATGTTCCTTTTGAAGGAAATATAATTCGATTAATTTTGAAGTAGGCCATTTTAAACTGTGTTTTATTGACGAAGAAAGTACTTTTCTTATTTAAAATATTTTAATATCAGGTACACAAAGAGCAAATACCGTATCACGAATTTCGAAAAACAAACATGCAGAATTTCTCGATCGTAAACTAGTTATAAAGATATTGAGCTTTAAAAGCTGTTACATGTTTGGCATATTTTGGCATTTTATAGGTACTAGATCTCTTAAATTTCTTTTTCTGGAAATGAACCAAGCCTACACGAAGAAAATTTTCAAAATGTGCATTATGTATTCCAAGCACCCCCCAAAAATATCTAACCGTGCTTATTATGTGTTTAATATATACAGTAGACGAATTTTTTTGAACGATGAAAAGGCCATTAGAATAGCGAACTTAAAAGAAATAAACTAGATTCTGCAGTTTTTTTCTTGCTCATATTTTTTTACGCCTATATCCAACGGCAAGCTCCTGAAAAGCATTTGAAATAAATATGTAATTATAATTTTCATGTGCAGAAAGAGAAGATAGATAACCATGGTACTAAACTTGATGATTATCTTTTCCGTAATAGCAGACATTCGTATTTTTTTAAGTTTTCCTAATTTTAGACGCAGCATTATTTTCACTTTAACAAAAATACTACTACTGATAATAATAAATAAAAAAATACCTGAAAGCTTTCAGATTTTATATTACGTCCAAAGGGGAATTTTTTTAACGTTTTGTGTATTACCTTTATTTACTAAGTATCATGTTCATCGAACTTAAACAATGGAATTCAATTCAATATCGCAAAATAATTTCAACAGCAATATCGCAAAATAATTTCAACAGCAATATCGCAAAATAATTTCAACAGCAATATCGCAAAATAATTTTAAAATGAGGATATCTTAAAATTCAACAATATCGTAAAATTCAACAGCAATATCGCAAAGTAATTTTAAAATGGGGATATCTTTATTTCTGATACACAGTCTTGTGCGCCGGAGATGAATTTTTTTTTCGTACAGTGTTGCCATTGCTCGCTTTGAAATCGTTGAGTTTGTTAATCAAAACTTTTTTAATGTCGAACAGAATAATAAATAGATAATAAACAAATTTCACATTAGGGATTCCAGATGCTCATATTCGGTAGAAGATTACGTTATTTAAAATTTGATGGCTTTTGGTACTGTTGTTTTACCACAGTGCGAAAAACATACATAAATTCATGCAGATTCATGATTATTTAACTTCTTTAAATATAATACAATGCTGCAATATTTTGTGGCAACAGTTTGAAAAGTGAATCAACGCAAAATGCCAAAACGAAATTAATAGCTGTTCTGGCTAACGCCCTTTTTGCTAATAATTCTGAAAAATAATGATGTCAGTAATGTTTTCATGATTAGGATAAGAAAAGTGGACAACAGAGCAGAATTTCACCATTAATTGGTATGGTGTCACGGCACTAGCATAAATAGTTCCGGCACAATTTTGATGGATAGGACTCTATGGAAGGAATACAAGGAACTCGCACACTTTTCATCAAACCACTGGAAAGAATTCTCAGTATTTTAAATTATGTCGTGCGGAACAGACACTATACAGTTACAAGCATCCATGTCTTCTCCGAAATTCCAACATAGGCCCAGCAATACGGCAGTCAGCACTGCTAATCATCCTACCGCTCAGGGAGGCAGTTTTGATGAACATGATTTCTTAGCATCTTTGACAAACTTCAAGAATGATAAAGCATAACATATATACCTATAGTAATGGGCATATAATGTAGCATGTACACCAAATACTTTTTTAATTTTTGCAGATTGTGTGCTTATTTGGCACGAAGGAAATAGTAGCAGTTTGAAATTTTGCGATTACAAGAAAGAAATTACATGCAGAGAAAAAAGAAGAATGAGAAAGCAATTACATGGTTTTTAATATTTTAACTAGAGGATGTGTATTATCGAATTATGTTATGATGTTTTAAAGATATCGGCCTATATAGGACTGCTTAAAATTTGGCGTCTCTTTAACTAATAAGATTCTCTCGATATTTATCATGATTAAAAGACTAAACGATTATGCGGTTATCACGATTATCGGGATTAAAAGGCTAAACGATTAGCTTGCGCGGTGCATTTATATAATTGTTTTTCACTTAAGAAGCTGTTAAATAAGTTCGATACATTTTGATTGATAATTATAATCAATTCTGCAATTCTAGAAGAAATGATTGAAATATCACACGTGCTCGATCCAAACATCAGCGTTGAAGGCATATAGAAATTAGTTGATCAAAAAGGAACTGAACAACTGACAGCTGACTATTTGATTGATGTCTTAACAAGAAAGAGGTGATAAAGAAAGAAATAGTATGAAAGATGAAGGAGAGAAACCGCCAAAACAGTTTAATATAAAAGAATTATCTGAAGAATTTAAAAATTAAATCAAGGCATTTAGCTACTTGGGAATATGGATAAAAATACTGATCGTTTTGCTTGCAAAGCAAATTCTGGACACAGTTTAATGTTAACGCGATATACACTAGTGTGCAAAAGCAAGAAATCCATTTTTCAGCATACAATTATGTAATTTTTGAAAAAGGCCTTTTGCGTTCAATGCAGTGAAACGTCAACTCAGTGAAAAAGTGGTACGTATGCAAATATTAACACTATGGTGTCAGAGAGTGTGCCAGGGTACACAAAATGTGAGGTGTCAAGGCGCAGCAATGCAAAGCAGCTTAAAAGGCAGAAAGGTGGGTGCCTTTTCAAGCATTCTAAGTGAAAGCGAGATTGTACATGACGTATGATTACAAAAAAACATCAGAACTTCTTTTACACTTAGTAGATTTACTGACATGCTTAAGGAGAGGCTTAGCTTGATATCTGTCCTCCGAGTTTGGAATTGATAAAAGTGTTGTTCCACAAGCTTGAAAATCCTTTCAGATAACAGTTACACCTGTAAGAAAGATTGCTGGTAATCGGCCAGTACATCGACCGATATATCGGCCTGCTAGCAGAAAGTGATAGAAACTTGACAGCGAATAACATTGTTCAGCAGTTGTGCACAAACACCAGATGACAGTGGGGAGACGACTTAATCGACTTAATAAAGTTGGCTTATTCGCCAACTATCCTAAATACTAGATAACACTGAGAGCAGCCCTCAGTGGTGTAGAGACCACAATATCTGGACACTTGATTAGAGTCATGTCTTCTTTAACGAGAGTCATTTTAGTCTGATGAACGATTCTCGGTGCCATTTGATACATCATTGGCATTACATCCCACGAACATCAAAGAAAGAAAGTTGGGATGCTCCTGGTGTGCTTGTATGGGGAGACGTAATGATGAATAGACGAACGAAGCTCCACATTTTCGACAAAAGTTCACTTAACGGAAATTGTTACTGTAGCGAAGATTGCATCTTTTCAGGGTTCGTTTGGTCCTCTGTTTGTTATTATGGATGACAATACAAGGCCACGCACGACTCATGCTGTTGAAGACCTCTTAGAAGATGAACATATCCACAAAACGGACTGGCCAGCGTGCTCTCCTGATTTAAATCTCATTGAGCATGTGCGGGATACTTTACGAAGACGCCTGGTGGCTTGATCGTACCCACCGGAGAGCATCAGACAACTAAAACAGATGCTCCTTGAAGAATGGGAACTCTTTATCCGAGAACTGCTGGGTAATCTAGTGCTGAATGGCGATACATCGCAACCATTATAATTAGAGAGTTTATATTCCTTACTAAGGCCAATTCATTTGTTATTCTCGTTCATGACCAGACAATGTTTTGTACCAATGCCATTCTGTCAATAATGAATCTTTCTATTCGTTCTGCACTCTATGCTTCCTATTCATTTTTTTTGCTACTGTGCTTTAAATACTACATTGTGGCTCTGTATTATGAATTTCATGTCTCCCAGTTCAATTTTTGCGGAATTGTAGCCCAAACCAAAAATGTTGCTTAAAGTTTTGCGCAGTAGTATGTGGTATATAAAGAATTGTTAACGAATTTTCTAATTGAAGAAGCAACTCCTAGTTGCAATAAAACATCCAAATAAGCAACAATTACTCCTTGTTATTTTCAATTGAAGACATCATTTATATGATTTTGTTCATGTTCATAAAGTTAAAGCAACAATATGCTTTAATTTTTGTAAAACAGATTTGTATGCTATCCATACTATGTATGCAAATGAATTCTTTATAAATGCTTAAGATGATACATTTTAACCTAATTTTACATTAAATGAAAGATTCATTTATCAAAACATTTTCCAAGATATGAGGGATAAAATAAGTTTTCCACATACTGGGACTGAATAACTGGACAGGTACTCGTCGTCGTATGTCGAGGACTACTGATGTATCAAGAACAACAATGTTGCTGACTGTATACTAAATATAGCAAGAAGTTACGAAATGTACTAAAAGTATGTATTAGTTAAAATGAATCGATAGCGTTGTAATCGGTAAAAGTTCTTTTAGTGATCTCGCACCTGAGGGCTAAAATATGCACTATTGTGTTATAAAGCCTTATACAATATAACGTTGGAATCACACCAAACAATGTGGCAACATTCTTATCTTCTTTAGTAAATTATTTAAAGTATAATTAATAAATAAATGCAATTTTAAATAAAATGCTGGGATAAAAACTAAACAGTGTTACGAACTAAAAAAGTTATACAGCTTATAACAATATATAGATATGTAAGGTTGTTACATTAAACTAACCAGTTGTTATGATTTTGAACTTTACTTTAATTTCTTCTTTCTCTTTTCCTCGCCAGAATTCAAGTTAGCTGGTAGAGTATTTAAACTGAGACCTTTTGGATCGAAAGAGAGAGTTTCCAGCGCTCGCCGGGCAATGTTAGAATTCTGCCTGCTCCAGTTAAATGTAATTATCCCAGCTCTGCAGATCTCTCGCAGCCGGACTTGAATAAAATTCAGTTTAACCAGCATACAGTTTAAGTTTTTGTCTCTGTGTAGTCTTAGACTACTATCAATGTTTAAATTTTATTTGACTGTTATCATTTAATGGTCCTCGCCACAAGTAGTGGTTATTTGTAGCAATAAGTTGTGCCCCTTATGTTCAAACTTCTGTTTAATTTAAAGGTCGTTTGAAATCTTTTAAGGCTTCGTTGTACTATTTCAGACATAGTGATAATTCACTGCCTGTTTAGTATGGTTTTAGGACTAATGTTCCGGTACCAGAGCAAGTAAAACATTATACTTATTTTAATTTAAATGTTGAGTATGGAAATATTTGCAATCATAGGCAGCAAAATTTTTTTAAATGTTTAAGAAAAGAAATGTTTTTTAGTAAGCAAATACTTCTATTGAAGCTGTCAGGACTGAGTCTGGCTCGGTGCATATTCTTGGCGAACATATTCGTGGTCCTGATCTTGAACAGGGAGCTGAATGCAGCTATGTTCTGCGGTAGAAAACTGTGGTTAAGTGGTAGAAGAACTTCACTAAAGAAGGATTTAAAATCCTCTTTTATTAAACCACAATTATATACAGCCACTTCCCAACTCGGGAGGGATACAGAAAACAATGACCGCACTTGGGTCTAAACTGAACAATCAAATTATTTAAACTAAAATTAAATAGAAATTAAGTCGCCGTTGCTCACAGAGCTATGAACGCGAGGTTGGCCTCTATGCTAAATGGTACGTAGCAAGATTTAACTAATACTAACGCACTTAGAATTACTTCAGTAAGTAAGAGCGTAACAGCGCTAAGGCTTAGAATTTAAATACTAGCTGGTCAGGCGGACGTCGAACAGAGTAGCAGTGGTCTGAGACTAAAAGCTCTCTCACACTGAGAGGTTCCTACCTACCGTTTAAATAGCAACTTGACTCCACTTCAAATTAGCATAAAGCTGAAACGCGTGCTTATTCTAACGGGAAGTTGAAATAAGTACAGATAGAAAAAGGCAAATTAAAATAAAACTTTGTTAGTTTAAACTAAAACCTTACAAAGCTACAGATAAACTGGCGCAAACCGCGCCCATTCTTAAAACACTGCGTCGGTGCTTTTTATATTTAAAAAATATATTTGAAGATAAGAGGAACAGTAGGCAGTAGAAAGGCGAAAAAAGAAATAAAATGCGACAGGTATAAAATAAAACTTGGTTCACAATGTGTTTTAGTTTTAGTTAAGTTTTACCCCTATTGGTTAATTTTTAAGATTTTGTTTACAAATTTGACATTCGACACTGTTATTGGATGAAGTGTTATGTAAGTACACAACGTCTCATCGGCGTTATACAAGGCTTAAATCTCATTGACTCATTTTAAAATGACGAAGTTAAGTTAGATTTATTATACAGGAGTACTGTTTTACTATTTTTATGATAGAAAGGTGAAATAACCAAATTAAAGTTAAAGTTAGGAATTTGATTTACATATTTTATATATGCATGGAAGAAAAAAAGTAATTTATTCTTCTAAGGGAAAATTTACAATAAACTTTGCAATATTAATTTGCATCCTAGCTACAGAAATAGTTTACGCACAAATATGAATTCCTAATTAAGAGATGATGAGAAGAAATTTTAGGAAGACCTTAAGAGGGCTACTTTAATTGGTTTTTGCTTTTCTAAATACTTTCAGCTGATTTTGATTTCTTGATGTAAGTTCAGTCCAGAACTTTAATTCTTAGAGCTGAGATGCTCTTCAATAAGGCAGAATATGATTTTTTATTTAATAAAATGACTGAAAAAAAGAATATCGATAGTTAGCTTCACGAGAGCTGTAAGAGAGATTTTTATTTCTAAATTGAAGGAAATTTATTTAACATCAAATATCGTTTTTGAAATTCGGCTTTTCCGAAATATTTCTGGAGAAACGATTTCGGTTAATAGTATTTTTTCGAAAAAATACTCAGGTTACTTTTTTTAAAGAAAAGGCCTGTGGCAGTCTTATGTTCGGCTCAGTTCGAAAATAACTCACTTTTTCAAATATCATTTCTGATATGATTAACATCTTTTTCAATGTATTTGCATAAAGTAAATTTCAGCATTTTGTTTTTTAAACATTTTATTTTAATTTAAATCACTTAAAAGAGGAATGCGTGCTTCTGCAACTACGAGGAAAAATATTTCATCAGAAAAGCAGATTACATTCCTATACATCGAAAAATATACGAATAAAATTTTAGTTTTTTAAATAAAATTAAAAATGCGAAGGTCATACAATTAAAAAGAAATTATACTGTATTCTTGGTATTTTGGTTATATTTAATGCATCAAACATTTTAAGTTAAACAGTTATAAAAAGTCTATTAATTTAAGAACTAGTATAACAACGGAAAAGTCAAATCCAACAATGAATAATAATTGCTAAATAATAAATAATTCATAACTAACAACGGCAAAATCAAATGTCAGAGAAAGTGCTGTGATATTATTTCATCATAAATTAACACCTCGTGAAGATTTCTTCACTTTTTAATAAAGAAAAGCACTTTATTATTCAAAGCGTGTCTGTATGCTTCTGAGCAGTGAGACAGTGAAAAACAGTTTTGAAAAAAATGGAAGTTAGGACTTTTAGGAGACACGATTTGGTATTATATTTTGTTCATTTTCTTTTAACAAAATTGTAGTTAAGTGAAGTTTATTCAAGTGAAAGTTTACTTTATTGATAAAGGTAAATGACCTAAATTAATTACTTATTATTATAAATTTGAAATTTGTGAATCAATGATATATAAAATTCAAATAAATTCTGTTTTTAAGCAAATTTAATTTTTTTTAGTCCAAAGGGGCAATTTGCCCAAGTAGACTATTAATTTCGTTTTGACATTTTGCGTTGATTCACTGAAAGCGTTGTTTCACTTTTCAAATTGTTGTCACGAAATATTATCGCCTTGTAAAGAAATTCAATAACGAAGAATCTGCATAAATGTATGTATGTTTCTCGCATTATGATAAAACAACGGTACCTAGAGCCATCGAATTTTGAATATTCAGTGTTTTCACCCGAATATGAGCATCTGGAAGCCGAAATTTGGAATTTGTTTTATTATCGATTTTATATTTTTAAAAATATTTAACGAATTTTTTATCGACCAAATCAAGAATTTCAAAGCGAGCAATGGCAACGTTGTACAGCAAACATTTTTATCTCCAGTGTACGAAACTTTGTATAAAAAATTCTAAGGCTATGCTCATTTTAAAATTATTTTGCGATATTGCTCTTGAACTGAATTTTATGGTTTAAGTGCGAAGAACATGATATTTAATAAATAAAGGTGAAACGCAAAATGTTAAAAAAACCGCCCCTTTGGACTTAATTAGCATAGTCCATTTATTAGTTCTTACAGTATCGCGAACTGCTTGATATAGAAGTAATCGAGCGAAAAAATATACAATGCATAAATATGATAACTGATTCCAAAACAAAAATTTTTAATCCTTGTTTTTCGATAATTAAAACGAGATTAATAAATTCAGATTCCTTTATTAGAAATAATTTTTTCTAATGTGTTTTTTTTTCGAAATTTATTTTATATTCTCATAACAGCATTATGAACATTTCTTTCCTTCTTTTTTCACCTATGTGCATTTCTTTGTAGCAGCGAACTTTCTCCTTTGTCATACAGCGAAATGTAAAACTTTGCTCGATATCAGAATCAACTATCATAATACGTTTTGGCCAGGTTCGTACCAGTCGAGTATTTTTTTTAATTGTTTAACTGCTAATTCTTGAGTAGGGACTTCAATACAGGCGTCGTTGCATAAGTTACCCTCCCGTTTTCCATGTTCATCTTCCGTTGTTCGTCTGTGTTAATGTTTCATTACCTAGTTTCGTATCGAATAGCTTCATAAAAGCATAACCGCATAAAGCATCATCACCGCCCTGCTAAAAATGCCCGTAAAAACCCATAAAATTTTTACGGGGAATTGGCCTACGGGTACCCGTACAGTTCTGCGGGTACCCATAGGCCAAATCCCCGTAAAAACCCACAGACTGAAATCCGTACAACTGTACGGGTACCCTTAGCCCAAATCCCCGTAAAACCCGTAGAAAGAAACCCATACAGCTGTACGGGTACCCGTAGGCCAAATCTCCGTAAAAACCCATAGAAAGAAACCTGTACAGCTGTGCGGGTACCCGTAGGCTAAATCTCCGTAAAACCCCATACAACTATACGTGTACCAGTAGGCCAAATCCCTATAAAAACACATAAACAGAAACCTGTAGAACATAAGAGTACAAAATCCCTGTAAAAACTAATAGACAGAAACAAGAATTTTATGCTTATCCATAGGCCAAATCTCCATTAAAAATGGATATTCCGTAGGTCTATTCCCCATAAAAACTAGTAGACAAAAACTCAGACCTATGCGAATACCCACAGCCCAAATCTCTGTAAAAGCCAATATACAAAAATCTACAAACTAATACAGGTACCCATCGGTAAAATCATTGCACAAAACAGTAGACAAAAGCCCATAAACAAAACCAATAGAATTATATCATAGTGGAGTATCTATACATAGAACGGGTATCCATACACAGAATCCCCATAAAAACAATACACAAAAATAGAACTATAGATCCATAAAAACTGATAATTATAAGCATAAACCAGCAGAAGTTCACAATCAGCAGTGATGAAATGTACAGACCTAAATAGGGGGGAAGCACACAGAGTAATTTTAAATAAAATTTAATGCGAAGAAACTTAATAAAATTTTATAAATATCTAGAAGCCTACAAGTCTCTGTCCTTCTCTACGCATTTCAGTACCTATAAACATATTACAAAATACTTAAATGAATTCTCTTTACAAAATTTTAAATTTTTTTATATAATTTTGATAATAATAGAAAGACAATATTCAAAGTCATGATTCACAACCATCGAATGATATATGTGTATATATTTATATACATATCATTTGATGGTTGTGAATCATGACTTATATATTATATGTTATTGATTTGATTATAAATATATACACATAATACTGTATCTCATTGCATTTATATGTATTATACTGCATTTCAGTTCTTTAATTAGGAAATTAAACAATGGAATTTAATCACATCAGCTTGTTTAACAATTTGACACCTAACGAGAAATGTATTGCCAAAGGATGGTACTTGCTAGCATCTGCTTAAATTTTAAGTTACCTACGATGCACTAAACCAAATTTAAACAAAACGAGACAAAACCCTAATTTTCAGGAAGAGAAACTCTATTACAAGTAAAAATATCAAATAAACAAGAGAGGAAAAGGATAAGGGACTTGATTATTAGAAATTTAACAAAGACTTCAAATTTAGCATACTTGCTATCTCCTTAACACTCGCTTACCACTGATAGCAACTGCTTGCGGCTTATTATGACGCACATACACATAAATGTTTTGAATTGAATTTGAATCCTAGAATATATTGTAGTGAAGAAATAATAATATACAAATGCTGTATCGACCATCTTTTTACAGTTACCTGTATCTGTCAGAATATAAATGAAACATCAATATAAGAATATAATAAACTTAATAATACCCAAAATGCAATAAATTATATTGTAACAAAGTAAACTTTAAAAAATTTACATGACTCAACAAATACCGATTCTCAACCTATAGTTCGCGAATTGAGGAAATATTTCCATAGCGTATAATATCTTATTCTGTATCTCACTTTTAGTGTTCTGTAATCTTCCACAGACATTATATAAATAAAATCTATAACGTAATAGGTATTTATACAACATGTAGTTCTCGACGCAAAAATGCTTAATAATTAACTTCCATACTGTATATATATATATAATTAACAAGAAAGAATGTAGAAGCTATGGTACATTCGAAACCTCTAAAATCCTATTTGTAAAAGCACGGTAGTGCCAAAAGTTACATATCAAATAGAATCAAAATATCATTATTAACAATAAAACATGGCTAAAAAGAAAAAATAATATATCAGACCAATAATTGAATATTTAAAAAATGTGGGAAAAGTAGAAGTTGCAAGAAAAAAGGAGATGTACAAAAAGATCAAAATGGTAATATTCCATTGAGAGTCACACAACAGTTTCGTCAGGGGAAACGTTCTATGCAAGTCCCACTGAAATATCACCTCCACGCTTTTCAACAAACGACCAATTGAGATAATAAACGCGGAAAATAATTTAATGATACCTATCAAATCATTTATGGGGAGAAGTGCTATGCAAGTCCCACTGAAACATCACCTCCACGCGTTTCAACAAACGACCAATTGAGATAATAAACGCGGAAAATAATTTAATAATACCTATCAAATCATTTAGTGCTAATCGAAATCGTCTCAATTGGGCGTTCCTTTTCCCTAACGTGGAAGTAAGAGGGAGAAGTAACATACAACATATTTAAAAATTTTTTTAAAAATAGTAATACATATAAGAAACTAAGCAACAAATACTGCAACACTGTCTCATGACTCACAAAATTTTAATTACGTAAAGAAATTTAGAGATCTTAAAACTGTGATTTGTTAGAAGAAAAAATTTTAATTAGAATTCAAGAAGGATTGAAACCTAAAAACGTTCAAAGTAATTTTACGGTCGCCTAGTAAAATTCTGAAATACTATTAGTCAAATGTACTATTAGGAAAACCATCACAAAATGGGGGCTCCCTAGCACAAAGTAAAATTGATTTGTTAAACTTGAAATTAAAAATGAATTTAAATTTAATTTTAAACGGCAGTTAAATAAAAATAATGTTACACGGTAGTGAAATAAAACTTAAGTTAAAAGAATAAAAATATCTTAGTCATGAAAGATGATGCAAAAAGATAATCTTACCCACATTTTTTAAATATTCAATTATTGGTCTCATATATTATTTTTCTTTTTAGTCATGTTTTATTGTTATTAATGATATTTTGATTCTATTTGATATGTAACTTTTGGCACTACCGTGCTTTTACAAATAGGATTTCAGAGGTTTCGAATGTACCATAGCTTCTACATTCTTTCTTGTTAATTATAGTTAAAAAAAATGCAGCTAGATGCGCAGTTTTTAAAACCTTGAAATATTATCGTTCAAGTTTTAACTTTCTTTATATATATATATATATTAGAAAATATTAGAAAAAGGTTTTCATATGTTATCTCCAAGGAACATAAATTTAATTAAAGCGATGCATTATTGGAATAAATTTAAGTAAGCGTTTTAGGTATAAGTTATTTACATTTCTATTGCAGAAAAAAATGCTTTAAAAACTGTATAGAAATATTATTTTGAACTGTAAAATTTCTAAGTAAAATTAAAAAGTAAAATTTAAAGTACTGAAAAGATAGCTATTGCTATTGGACGTACATTATCTCTACATATAATAAAACAAAGAGTCTGTGTGTGTGTGTGTGTGTGCGTGTGTGCGTGCGTGCGTGCGTGCGTGTGTGTGCGTGTGTGTGTGTGTGTGCGCGTGTGCATGTGTGTGTGAGCGCGTGCGTGT
>KK119217.1:249453-280489 GCA_000611955.2 Stegodyphus mimosarum | reverse complement strand
GTGCGTGGGTGCGTGCGTGTGTGTGTGTGTGTGTGCGTGCGTGCGTGCGTGCGTGTGTGTGTGTCACAAGAGCCAGGGCACCTCGAAGCGATTTTTTCGAAATTCAAATTAGAATTTATTTTATTTCATGTTTTGTGACCAAATCGCGTCATTTTGAGACATAATGGGCTACAGGAAAGCAAGATTTCACTCTATACATTTCATTTTTACATCGTCGTGAAACGTAGACTCTTAGATATTTTACAAACTTAAAATAAATTTCGTATTTCAATAAATCGATTAAGTACGAATTTATTTAGGAAGGTGAGCTTAACACCTTTTCGGCGGAAGTTTTTTTAAAAAAACTTACTTTAAAAAATGTGCTGTTTATTTTCCTTTGATTTTTGGACACGTTGAACTTTAATCCTTTCGACTCCTTTTAAAAAAGGAATTTTGGAAAAATAATAATATTTTGTATTTTTTTTAAATTTTTTAAATGAAGCTTCCGAATACACTTCTCACATCTCAGATATTTTAAAATGTAGTTTTGGCAACAATTTTCCTTTCTTATTGTTGTTGATAGATTTTTGATAAAATTGCATCATTCTGAATAATTTTATTCTTTTAAAAATTTCGGTTTGGCAACAATTTTTCATCGTATTTCTTATGTTACTGTTTTTAAGAGACTGAAAAGTTAAAGAAATTAAAAAGTTGTTTTTGTTTGCAACGGTAAATTGTTTAATTACTTTATTAGGATAATTAACATTTGTATCAAGGGATATTGCTGATTTCATTGTAATATTATGTTTTAATTAGATATAATTTTAATTATAAAAAAGTTCTGCATGATATTTTTAATCTGTTTAAGTTCTTAATCTGTTTATACCATTTGAGTTCTTAAGATTTTGCAAAGGGAAGTTGGTTAATTTATTTATTAGGATAAGTAATATTTGTATTAAGGGATATTGCTTATTTCGTTGTATGCTTTTTATATGTAATGCATTTTTAACTGAATTTTTTTCCGTTGTTGTTTGTTTCTTTTTCGATAACATTGTTCTGCAGAGTAAAATTCTGTGCAGTTTTCAAATTTAATGTTTGGTGTTCTCTTTAGGTATTTTTCTGGTACACTTAAAAGCCAGACGAAGGCTGACCGCGCAGCGGCTAGTATACTATAAAAATACCACTTCATGCTGAGCATTTCCTGTATTTAGACTGCCTAATGAAATTCATATAGTGCAATATTTAGCAATATAAATAAATCTTCTATATAGCCTTATAACACACAGTTTAAATTATTGTCATTGTAATTAAGCAGATATAGCACATATAGTTACATTTGTTTACAAACAAACAGTTTTTACCTTAATATCTATACAACCAGATAAATTTAGGGCAGAAAATTGTAATGAGTATTTTCGTAGTATAACTAATGAAAGAAAATAATGTTTAAATATTACTCTAACTATATTTGAAATTAATGTTAAAACAATGCCCTTACAAGACTCATGATTTGAAAAGCTTTGGTTTTAACTTAGTGTAAAACCTTTCAATTACTTATGCAAAATTCATATCCACGTAAAAATTACTATACCTAAATCAACTGATTATACAGTGAAACGTTCCTAAAACAACTCCAAAATTCCAGATAATACCAGATTCTTGTAGCCTTACAAAAACTATCAGTGGTTTTAAATACTGTTATTTAATTATGTTCCTAACAAATGCGTCACTGTCAGAGGTGGTTATCTAAAAAAATAACCACTATATGAGGTTTCGCTTAATGCAGTTTTTTTCCAATAAATAATTCATATTTTATTTTCCCAAGACTAGCATATTTAATATTACATAAACTCTATAATTTTTCACAACTGTATTTCAAAAGCAATTTATGAAAATATATTTGAAATTTTCTTCATGAAACTAATAATGATGAAAATTAAAATATGCATAAAAATGTTTTATTATATGTGTTTTAACAAAATAACACAAAATATTTAATGTAACAATGTGGTTCTAGTCTCATACTTTTAACGAAATATGGATAAAAAAAAACAATGTGAGCTACTATAATCATCTAAATTTTCACGCAATTTTAGTAATGCGGAAAAGATTCCTTGGCATCTATGTCTTGCCTCTCTCATTCAATAAGTAATACACCTATTAAATATTTCAATGTTTACTTCATTTAAAAAAAACTTGTCTTTTTTGTTTGCGAAACATAATGATTACATTTTTAAGACATAAAGAAATATTTCTTCTGCTCAACCACATCACATTAGTAGAAAAATTGAAAATTGAATCATGCAAGATTTTTTTTAAGTAAGGTATGCTCAAATTTATTAGTACATAATATTCAAATGAAAAGGATCGACATGAACAAGGTTTAAAATGTATTTCTAAATTGCAATCCAAAAACAAATTTTCAAAAATACAGTTTTAGTAGAATGCAATGTGCATCTGATGTAAACACACTGAGCCAAATTATCAAGTCTGAAATTATCGCTTTTTAGTCTTTAAGCACATTGCTTTTTAGGATAAAAGTAAAGGTAGAAAATCAATTTCACGCACATGAAATCCATTTCAGAACTATTTAACTGTCAGAAAAGTTCTCTGAATGCGTTAGACACGGTTACACCTGCATGAATTTACTGTTATTTCCTTTCATATGATTTCATATTCATAGTCAATGTTGGTATTTTATTTTTCATTATGAACATCTAAACAGTAGAACATAGTAAAAATTGTGATATAGTAAATTATTTATTGCATTGCTACAGCCTACTATCTACCAAGACGATAACACAGATATCCCATCACAACATTAACAAGAAAGGCGCCATATTGCTTCTTCTGAGAGCGGGGGAGGGAGGGGAATTGTTTTCCTCACGTCAGCGTTAACACGGAGAAAAACAGTTTGAACGCGGTCGCGTTTAAGAGATAATGGTTGATGCCGGTGTTTATTTGTAATATAAAAAATGTTGATATATGCATATATAAGTGTGTATTCAGAGAACCAACTCGTGGCGAAATCACTTCCTTAAGATGACCGCCTCTGGACGAGGCCAGTATCTCTGAAAACATAAGTATATTTTGGTATTGAAACATTTCCTCTGTAAGACGACCACCCGCAAAGAAAATTTCGGAAGTGTGGCTGATCGCCTTAGAGAGATTCATTTCGTAGAGGCAACCTCCCTAAGACTACCACCTCTAAAAGATAAACGTATTTCTGAGAACATAGGTATATATTGGTATTGAGCATCACCTCTCTAAGGCGACCATTTACAAAGAAGCATTTTTATGTGTGGCTGGTCGCCTTAGGAAGACCTCGCTGTGTGTGGTGTATATAATTACTGTTATTGTTTCCGACAAAAGTTTTTAAGAAATCAAATAAATGAGCATTTATAATAAAAACCCTCTCTAAAACGACCACCTGCGTTTCCAGGTTACTCTGATGGTCTTAAAGAGATCATATTTTCATTCTTAGAAATACTGATCGTCTTAGGGGTGGAGACGAGAGGGCTCACTGTATGTTTTTTTTAATTTTAAAGCATTCAGTTGGTTACAAAACAGAAATAACCTTGTTTTCAGCAGTATCCAAATAAATGAAAGAAAAATAAACAAATAAATAACTTAAACTAATCAGTAGACAACAAGAATACCAATGAATTTTCGTTTACTGACATCAGTATTAATTTCATTGTTTATTTCATTCATTGTTTCATTTCATAGTCTATTGACGTCAGTTAGAAAATTAGAATAAACCCATGTAAACCAGAAGAAGATATATTTGGCATCTATTATATTGATACCAGTAAGAAAACCAGTGAAAATCAATATAAACCAATACAAACCAGTAGAAAGTTCTGACACTGATGTTGGTTGTATGGGTGTCAGATGATACCAGTAGAAAAACCTCACAGAGATCAATAGAAACCACTAAAAAGTGGAGACCAACAGAATTCTGTGGGTACCAGTAGAAAGTTTTACTGGTTTCTATGGGCCATTTGGAAACCAGTAAGAAAAACCCACAGGGACCAACAGAAACCAGTAAAAGTGAACAGAAACCCATAGAATTTTAAGGGTACCCATAAAACATTTTACTGGTTTCTATGGGGCATTTTTAGCAGGGCACATAAAGCATAAACCGCATAAAACAACCTACTGAATTTGATCTGAATAAAGATTATTTATGTATTACCAATAATTTTGCACATTATTTTAGAATTTATATTTATTGCGCTGAATTAAAATTTAGTTTGTTTTAAAATTACCCGTCCAAACTATAATGAATCTGAACTAATCGAAGCCAGAGTATGCGAAGTACGGCTGTATATAGATTACATATGTCAAAAAATTTATTACTGAATTATTCCTTGGTGGAAGAAAACGCAAAGAGCGGAGTTAGATATTTCTTATTCCTTCTTCTCTACCTTTTATCATAAATAATTATGAAGTGGATTTTCGAAGGAGATTACTATTTTTTTTAAACCATTGATACCAAAATAACTCCTAGCATATTTATTTTAATTATATTTTGTTTGTTATGTTATATATTAAAACTACATTTATTATTGCATGCCTTTTGTTTTTCTAAAATAATAGTTTTCAGTCAGAAATTTCAGTTCATAAGATTCTATTTAACAAGGGAAAAGTTAGATTCCGTCTTAAGCGAATCAGACTTCGAGCTTTCTGTCTGTTTATATAGTCGTTAGGGGAGCCAGCTGCGATACAGAAAGGCCCGGGTTCGAATCCTAGAAAAAACATGGATGTAACTCATCTGTTCCCTAATAGGAGGTAGGCCGCCTATTAAATACCTCCATAACAAAATGACCACCACTTCTGGCATTAGTAGTGGTGTAAGCCTAAAAATGGCTTAGTTCCTATAAAAAAAGTTTTGTTCCAACTAATTATGTAACTTCGGAATATTACAGTTCCGCAGATGCTAGATTTAAACTATAGTACAATAAGTACCGTTATTTTTATTTCATCTATATAGCTAATTTACACAATTAACATAATTCTATGTACTAAAATAAGCATTTTAAGCATCCATATGAGATAAAAAATTTAAGCAGAATGGTAGTTCTGCATCCTTGCCGCTCAGTGTTCAAAACAGGAGAAAGAAAACGTTAATTCTCTGGCTCCCAATTCTGATCGTGACCAGTTCTCTTATTTCTCCCCAGAGGAACCACTATTACCGCTTTAGTGCCATTCGTTACCGAAGGTCTGGGTTCTAATACCGTTGAACAGAAATTTGAATTTGCTCAGTTGCATAAACATGCATTAGTAATGAGCTTCATTTAGAAGAATTATTCTACGAATGTTTCTTCAATGAAATAAATATCTACGCCGATGAAAAAAAGATAATGTTACACTACAGGCATTCTGAAAAGTGTCAGAAAAAGTAGTACAGATGAACCTATGGAGGATTCGAGATATGAAAGTAACGTTCGCTGAATGACTTCATATAATGCGCATGCGTTGTAGTGAGCAATCAACGAAGCACAGAATAGATACCCCATCATGTGCTGGAACATATCTGAGCCTAGCGCGAGACTGAGCATTAGAGAATTTGAATAAGTATCACTTCTAGAGTTCCGTTAGCTTGTAATGTATAGCTGTAAAATAGAGTAGTGAACGATTCAACGTTCAAATCCAAACTTCGTAAATCTGTGGGAGAAAGTCATGATATGTTGAATCACGACTTTCTCCATTAGCCTTATCTGTAAAATACATTTATGAAAAGTTTAAATATTTTCGGAATGGGTCCTATTTCACTGTGATTTGTACTTGAAATAGTAGGCCTGTAACTCCTTTCAGTAAAGAAAACATTGAAAAAGTAAAGATGTTAATCATGAATCGCCTTCCTAGAGTGACGATGAAAGCACAGGAACTAAGTGCAAACTTTGAAATGCGTATATGTTCAGAACATACCAAGGCAAGTTCTTCGTTCTTTCTCCACGGGGTACTCGATCACCTTTGGCCTTGTCGTGAATGACCTGTAAAGGATCTGTAACCGACGATAATTCACTGTACTCACCTGATATTGTTTTGTAGACTTCATTTTATTCCCCTCATGAAACAAACTCTGAAAGGTGAACAATCATAAGACATCCAGAGCCATGTGACGACGGTTTCTTATGCGACAGAAAGGAACACATTGCTTTTAGTTTTGAGTAAATGTACAGTTTTTGTCAAAGGTGCAATACAAATGAAGGACGTAAAGAAGTGTGAAAGAAATCTAAAATGAAAAAAATATATATATAAAACGTATTCCTTAATTCGTGCAAAGAGAAGATGTTCATCAAACAGTATTGCTGTACAGTACATAGTCACGCTATCTAGGCACATACCTATTCTACTTGGTGTTCCCCAGAACATAAGTGCTAAGCATCTTTGAAAGCTTCTAAATCTTCTTGATCTTGATAAAGACAAGTTTTCTGCGATTTAGACAATTCTAATGTGGTCTAACAGCCAGAAAATGTGCAATGGGCGATAGCATTTCGGAGGTAAAAGCAAATTTGTGATTTTTACAGATGGTCATTTTAAGAATGTGTCGTGATTTAAGAATTTCAACGAAATTTTGAGTTTATGTCTGCGATGTGACCATAAAAAAAGACTCTGGAGACACTAAACTAACATCAACTGAAAAGAATGACTCCACGCGAGGAGTGTACAACATTAACTCAAATAACATAAAAATTAAGTGCTGTAGCCTCAATGAACATCGTCGTGAAGAATGTAGAACATTTCCTTCATTACGAGGGGTTTCAAAACCAGTATCTAACCAAGTTATTCCTGATGCTGTGTGGCACTGAGATTTGAAGATTGGCAAGGGCTTGGCATTTCGAAAAATGGACACTTAATGACTGTTAACCAATCCTTTCTCGTCTGATTAGTTACGCTTCCAACATTTTAAGACAGATGGAGTAACTTATATGTGGAGAAAATCCCATGAAACCCCATGAATCCCATGAAAATCCCATAAGCTTCGTAGATCTGTCCTGTGAGCGCAAAAATGTACAGGCAGTAGTAACTTAGCAATAGCCTGAAATTAATTCAGCTGGCATTAAATCGAGCCCCTAGAACAGAGGTCGCCAAACTTTTTTGATCATCGCCTCCTATATAATTTTTCGAAATCTCCATAGACCCCCACAAAGGTAATTTTCAGGTAATTAAAATAAAACTATATATTAGTCTAAATATTTAATAAATCAGAAACAGTAAGTAAAGTAGCTACAGATTTTTTACTTCTTAATGAGATGAGTGTGCCTGGTGTTTCTTGGCAAGGTTCGCTATATTGGGTTCGAAATTAGTCAATTTTAACCGTAAATCCCCTCGAAGCTCCACATTTAATTTATTTCTGTTTTTAGTTAAAATTGAATTAACGTGACTGAAACCGGCTTCAACCATATACGAACTTGGAAACGCCAGCATAAATGGCTGAACCATTTCGTAAAGTTTCACATATTTTTGCTTTATATTTATATTAGTCCAAAATTTATGTATTGTCAAATTTTTACTAAGCGTTTTTGCTTGTCAAATTTTTAATAAGCGTTTTTGCTTCAAGATCGGACAATAGTTCAGCAAGCTCATCTTGTATGTTGATGTCGACGTTATCAATTTGCGCCGAAAATGGCGCAATAATCCAATCAGGGATGTCGATGTTTTCCAAATCAACAAAGCGCAGTTTAAAATCGTCGCTTAATTTTTGAAGATGATTTGTATATATTCCCAAGTCTTCTTCTTTTATTTTTAATTGTTGCAGATTTGAAAAATACTTATAATTCTTAGGTAGCAATGAAGATCTAAATAAATTTAATTTTACTTGGAAGCCTAACAGTATTGTCCGAGCTTGGATAATTGTTACATCGTTTCCTTGCAGTTTTGTTTGAACGTCATTAAATTTTCCAAATAAGTCTGCTAAATAAAAAATATGATTCTTATTATTTTGGAGTTCATTGCTTAGAACAGGATTTATTTCGTTCAGAAATTCTGTCGTGGAGTCAAATAAATTGACGAGCCGTTGCAAGCATACACCTCTAGACAACCATCTAACCTAGGTGTGCAGAAGTAATTGGTTAAATAACTCATTGTTTTCCTCACAAAGTTTGGCAAATAATCTTGATTTAAGAGGTTGAGCTTTAATTTGATTAATAGATTTAATACAAAACTGTAAAGCTTCATGTAACTCTGAACTCAGATATTTTGCTACTAAGTTGTGTCTATGCAACACACAATAAATAGTACGAATACCAGGCACTTTTTCTTTGAGGCATGTAGCAAAACCTCGGTAACACCCTACCATAGAAGGTGCGCCATCTGTGGCTACTGCTATTATATTTTTAAGCGGAATGTCATATTTATTTAAATATTCTTGTAAACATCTAAAAATTGTCACTCCCTTCCCATCAGTTTCAAGATATTTAGCAAATAAAAATTCATTAATGACTTCTCCTTTAATTTTACTGAAATATCTAACATACGCCATAAGAATAGCAGAAACGCCAAAAACAGATTCATCAAGTTGTATAGAGAACTTGCAATGTTTTAGCTCCGAAACTACTGTGTTTTCTATTTCTTCGGCCATTTCGTCAATACGCCGTTTTACTGAATTTGCACTTAATGGCAAAGACTTTAAAACATTAGTAGAGTCTTTTTTCATCACATTCTCAATGACGTCTTTAATTGCAGATACTACAATTTCTTCTGCGATTGTGTGGGGTTTTCCCCTCTTTGCTATATCAAGCAAAATCTTGTACGAAGCAATTAATCCTCCTTCATTTTCAATTTCAGTAGACTGTTTCATAAAACTTTTTAGAGCTGGTCGACATGTGAATTTTTCTTTTGAGTTTTTTGAAAAATTCTAATTCTTCATTTTTTTTATCTGAATGAAGCCTTTGAAGATGATCTTTCATTTTTGACGGTTTCATGTATTCATTTCCAAAAGTTTTTTCACATATAAGACACATAGGAATACTTTCATTTGTCGGTGAACAAATAAATCCAAATTTTAAGTAATCCAATGAATAATACCGACATTTCTTTTTAGACACTGAAGCTGTCATTTTTAAATTAGGGTTCTGTAAATAAGTTAAAATTAAGTTGGTATATTATACTAATCCACATTATTAATAAAGCTTACCCTTTCACAAGTAACAATAATTAAAATTGATATCAAAACTAAACGAATAGTTTTATAGAAACAATAACTAATTATCCAATAGTAGATATAATAGTAGTAATAATGACACTACAAGCATTTAATACTGTTCACAGTTCACAAAGATCGCTGAAAATGCATATGATATTTGCGTTTGTAGCATCCAGTGTAAATTTGGACAAGCGCACATATGCATCTTACTCATATGCAAGGCTCGTACGGTTTGCGATGGAGACAAAGGCGAACCAACGACACGATGCGTAACTGCCGTATAAAAAACTGAAACAACTAAAACCACACACATAAGAAGAAAGAAAACGGAGTATTGAAGATTCCCTTCGCGCTTAATGCATAGAAAGCCAACGGAAGTGTCGTCGCTCGCCAAGTCTGCGCCAAAGGCTCCTAATTGGTTGATGGGTTCGCCAGCAAGAGACACGGATAAGCCTCAATCGCTCTTACTATGAGTCGCTCTTACTACTTACTCAATCGCTACTTACTTACTGGCTACATACTATGAGTCATGCAAATTACAAACTGGTCACAAGGTCAAGTTGTGACGTCACGGTATACATACGAAAACCCATAAGGAAAGAAGGGGCAGATTGTTTTCTGATTTATTATTTTATTTTCTATAAAGAATATAATATTAAGTCAATTATAAAAATATTTTAAATTTTTACGTACGCTGTTAGATATGTGTGATTTGCGTATTAAGAACTGTTTTCCCTTCGAGTCCCAATAGACCCCCATTCGACCCCTTGGGTCAGATAGACCCCTACTGTTGTTAAATAGACCCCTAGGGGTCTATATAGACCACTTTGGCGACCCCTGCCCTAGAATATCAAAAATGTCTATGACTGGAGAACATTGTATAGGCGTCCTTGATAATGAGTTACAGTTGTCCATAACCTGAGTTCATTCAGATGCCTTTTGCCTCTTCTAACAAGAAAATGCACAATCACACAAGTTAAACGATAAAAAATTTTGGTGGCACTCAGTAGGCAAGCTGTATTATTTTGGTCACTAGTATTCTAACCCGGTTCCAAATGCCGACAAATGGGCTATCTGCTTGGGAAGTTTAGTGTTTGTGCCCCATGTGTAGCATGAATACGAGCTACTTCCCTTTAGAAATTCCTCCGCGAAGGCACCTTCATCCATAGGCAGAGAGCTTTTAAGTTGCTTTACTTCAATAATTTAACCAACCAACTAAACAAATTATGGATCGATTACTATATATCTGCATTTGAATTCGGGACATGCCCATTACGAACCTTAAACTTTTGACTTAATTATTCAATAGATCCTAACGTTATTAAAGAAATCTCAGATATAATGCATCTCAGTAATGCATTGTCGAACTCGAAACTGTTACATTTCAGGATATATTAGAATTATGGATAATTCTGTAGGAACTATGATTTTTCAGTGTCCTTAGAATACTTCCGTGTGCTGGAGAACTCCCCGTCATATTTCTGCACTCCCATGAGAGACTAGGAAGCATTACTAGTTATTAAGCATACTAGTTGTTATTAGGCATAGTTCAAACGTTCTTAAAAATCTGAATTGCAAATGTTCAAGAAGCCTATTCATTATATTTCTCAAGTGATCTTTAGCATAAAAGTGTCGGTGTTGGGTTCAGTGATATTAATGCTGTTTGAAGCATCTATACTTTGCACAGACTAAGTAATCAAACTTTGAAATGCAAGAGTAGAAAATTTTATTTTAAAAAAATTCAAAAGAAACTTAAAATATTTTAATTGGGTTTTTATTGAATAGTTTTTAATGTGTGTTAAATGTGCAGTTTATTTGTAAGCTGCCTTTCCTTTAAAATTTCTAACATTCAGGCAAAATTTGGTTATAAATTAAAGTCTCAGCTATGATCTCCGTATCCAGAACGTATGTTTTTCGAACGACTATACTACTGATATTCCATTGCCTAAAGCATACTAAAAAGAGACAATATTTATTCAATCTGTGACTGCTATGATACAAGTACCATCGTCCTGAACAAATTGTGTTTATCTTATCTGTTTGTTAATCTGTGAAATATACGTATCTGGAATCTGCATATTTTTTTTTAAATAAGCAGTCGCTTTATTGAAGAATACGATTTTAGCGTTAAAGAATTTCAATGTGATTCTAGTGTAAGTGATTTTTCTGATGCAAGTTTATTTTATATGACTCCGATTTTGGACTGTGCATACCTTGTTGTAGCTTATGACAATACGCTGTCCCGGATCGCCTGGACTATGACGAAGTGAGGTGCTAAAAAGCCAACATTCTGGTTGGAGACACGTCTATAGCTCTGGAATGATTTTATTACCGTAAGAACAAACACTAAAGTTTTCGATATAATTGATTTCTAGGTTTAACATATTCTGCCAAATTGCTCGCAGACATCTTACAGCATCAGCACGTTCACTTTTGTTGCTTCTCCACAGCAACCATTCTAAAACAGGGATAACTTCTTGTCTACTGTTCTAAAGGACGCCTCGGAGTTACTCTTTCATACTCAAGAACAGATCATAATCACAGGGACTCGCCTCCAACCAGTATGTCGTGCTTTTTACCTCCCATCGCCATGGTCCACGAGATCCGTGAAACGCTCACATTATGGCATAGAGAATAAAGCGATTCATAACATATCTTGGCACGTAGAGGATGCGGCGATTCCTCAGCAACAGGTTTTGTCTCTTTCTTCTGAGTGTTGGACACAGGTAATGTCTCAGATAACGAATCCCATCATCTTCGATGGCAATGCTCGGGGCCATAATACGAGCTCTGCCGCGGATCTCAAAAGAGGGTGATGACAACAGTCCCAGGGATTACCACCACATTTGCCCGATATGAGTACATGTGACGATGATCTTTTTACCAAAGTGAAAAAATCTGATGTGTACACCACACGTGCGGAATACTAAATTATACTAAATTATCATGCATTTTATTTAAACATACTGAATTAACAGTTAACGAATTTTGAATTAAATCTACTTCGTCGATAGCGCATAAACCACAATAGAATAAATGCAATCTTTTAAGTTCACTATATTTATTTATCATTGCTACACTTCGCTGCTAGGTTCACTTAACAGGGTTACATCTCACCCATTTTATAAGTCAGAGTTAGCAAAAATTATAGCATCTGAAGAATTACCACAAGTTCAATTCAAATACTGTAATAAATCTAAAACGATGTATAATAGAAATTAAGCAAATAAAAAAAGAAAACAGTTTTTTGCAGACGATTCAGCGCCGCTTATCTAATGCGCATGCGCTGCTAATTAATTCAGTTCTCACTTCGCGGTAAGGCAAAAATACATAAAAATTCAAAATATTTTCATTAAAAATTGATCTAGAAAGATAGATATAAAAAGAATAAGATATAGAAAACATAAACCACCAACAATTTTTACAATTGGTACGCTAAAACCAGCTAATAACTAAAATAATAATTCCAAAATGAATTAAGCATTATTTAATTCGCGATAATAAAAGAACACATTACTTTGTTGTAACGAAGCTTAGTTTCTCTAGATTGGCAACAAATCCAATATTCTGCTAAGCGTCAAATGTAAACAAATATGGCCGCGATCAAAACCAAAAATTAGGCTTAGTCGTCCTTAGAAAACTTTTAAATTATTGATAATTCCACAATTATTGTATGCATGTTAACTAAGGGCATAAAAATCTTAACCGAAAGATAAGAAGAACATAATTCAATCATTTTTAAAGCAAACAAATGCACAATTTACAAACATATAAGAATAAAGAAACTGAGCTCACTGAGCCGAGTAATAGAGTGAATATATATATATATACATACATATATTTATATACTTTTGGTCTAGCCGATTGCAACCGAAATGCGAGGTGCACATTTACATATTATACCAGCCCTACATACAAAATTTCAACGTTCTGAGGCTACTCGTTTTTGAGTTATGGGAAATACATACATACATACGTACGAACGCACAGTCGCCACGAAAAATTCTCTTCAGAATCTATTAATCAGTTTTTATTTTAAATCAGTTTTATAATTATTTGGGGGGGAAAGAGTCCTTTATTCTGTCCTTACGCACGGATGTCACTCAAAAATATCGTTAAATCACATTAGATAGCGGTCAAAATAGATATTTTTGTTGAAATATGGTACCCGAAATTTTTCGCGATTACAATACTTCCTTTTTACTTCGTACAAAGAAGTAATGATTGCAAGGGTTTCGTTGCAATATTACAATGGAGAAGAGGTTATCGCTGCGTCATTGCGCTCGCTGTGGAACATTGACAGAATGAAAGTGCTGATTGTGTAATGCTTCCTATAATTTAGGACAAAGTGGCAGACATGATGTTTATACTATGAGATTCTAAATACTTGTACCTGCGTTAGTAAAAGCTTTTGTAACTCTCAGCGTGTTGTCTTGTAATAAAAAATAGGAAATTTTGAAAATTTAATTATTGACAACTGAGCGTGCATTTTAAGTGAATAAAATTACTAACTACAAGGTATTATTGTAAATTCCTAACTCCACATGCGATTTGATAATGTAAATGCATGGGTTAAGGCTTTTCAGGCGGCAAAATCTGCCATCATTAACCCACTAATGAATTTTATAGGTTTGTACTTTCTACATCATCATTAATAATTTTCTATTACTTATCAGTGATACAGGGGACTTCATTGCTTTTTATGTAATATAGTGTATTTGTGTGTGATTCACCTTCATCACAGCTTTCCAAATCTGTCTCGTTTTCGATTGAGGTCCATTAGCGGCCGAGCGGTAAACTCGCTGAAAGCTGGTAGTTTGAAGCGAAGGTTTAGTTGGGTTTAGTGGATTTATCCATACGTAACATAGATATAAGCCGGTTTCCATTAGCAAATGTACCACAGATTCATCCCTCACCTTAAACAGATAGCTCTAGCATACTTTGCCCCAATCAAGTAAACCAAACGAAACTGCTGTGTAGCGAATTCTGTATCGCAAAATTTAAGTGTGTTTAGTCATTAAAGTAATCAATTATTTAAGTATTTTATTTTTATTTGTATTTGATTCTTAAATTTGAAATTAACGAAGAAAGGAAGCGTCTTTTAACGGAAGTAACATCTGTGGAAATAGCTTTTAAGTTGACAGTTGCAACTGAGGGCAGTATAGTGTTGTTTCCCATGTCTTTTGTTACGAAGCAGTAAAATGGATATCGTAATTGGCTTCCCGCTTTTTCACTTACACTCTAGCTTTCTGAATGTTGTCATGCTTATAACTTCGGAAGAAAGGAAAGGTTGTAAATTGGATCTTGAAAGGGCAGTTTTTTGTTGTTTCTTCTTAGATTTTTCCGCTTGTTAGCAAGGGGGGTCGACTTTTTAGTCTGAAATTTTCACAGGTGTTAGAATCACTCTGCAGCTGGGCAATCGTCAGCTGTAGACAATGACTCTATTTTGATTCGTTTGAGGGTTTTCAATTTGTTCGGTTAAATTACTGTGAAAGTCTCGGGTTCGCAAGAATTTAATTTTATGTGTTAGGTTTGACCAGTAATATTTTATGGGAGGAGAAACCGAGTTTTCCTCAGTTCTTGCACGAGTTTAGAAGTCAGTTTTGGGGTGGAGTTGAGTTTTGATACAACTAGAGAGAGAAGAGAATTAGCAGAGAGGGCTTTTGGCCCTGCGGCCGAGCTTCACCCTTGCGGGTGGTTCGCGCTTGCGATGCTGCGGCGGCCTGCGCCGGTATTTACGAGAGACCGATTCGAGTTTTAAAGATGCGATGAATTGAGAATTTTTACTCAAATTAATGCGAGAGGTAGAACTTAGAGCGATCTCTTCCGAGTTAGAGAACGGACACTTCCTGAAGTGGGTTTTCCTGCAAAAGAAATATTTTCTGCCGCCTGTTGAAAATCTTGTGCAAACTACTTCCATATCTCAGAATTTTTTATTTCCGGGCGTCTTCATGAATGGCTCAACAAGATGTCATTTTCTTGGATTTTATTTTGGAGCCGATTACTTAAAGACGGATTCATTTATGATTCTACAAGATGCCATTTTTCTTGAATTTTATTTTGAAGCTGATTACTTAGGACGAATTCAATGGGGGGGATTCTTCTGCAGATGTAGCCTATAGCTTCTTATGATGATGAATTCCCGTGGTTCAACTGTGAGTTAGCTTATATATTCTCCTTGGTACCTTTATAGTCGTTGTCTTAATTTAATCTTGCGTAACTGGCAGAAAGAAAATTCTTTTGATAATAGATAAAATTATGTGTCTTAGAAGAATTTTAAATTATTGTCAAAAAATATGAAATTTATGTTAATTGTAATTTCTATATTAGTTTAAGTGAGATCCAGTTTAAATGATTCATTTAATGTTCTAGTTATTCTAAGTAATCATTATTATGTTAAACTGCAAAATTTTATCTTGATAAATGACTATTGAAGGAAATTTAATGTAGAATATTAATTGCTGTTGTATGTAAGTGTAGTCTGACCAGCTCTCCTATAAATATATCCAAGATATTAATAAATGAGTTTGATTTTATGTTATTACTTGCATTTTTTTTGTGTGTTACGCAGTTGGTCTGTTCAGTCACTTCATTTGTTTGAGCCGTGAGGCTTTTAAGAAACATGGAGATTTTATCGGGGTTATGGAAAAATGTTGATGCATTTTAGGGTACTCACAACGCGCCCTATTAATTTTACCAAATATGTACTAACCACGTTTTATTGAATGTTTGAATATTTGTTTTAGGTACTAGGAAAGTTAGAACTAGTGCTTTATTTTTAGTAGTGGAACTGATTGATTGTTTTTTTTAATATTTTTTCCCTGGTGCTTATGAGGTGCTTTCTGAATCTGAACTTGTGCTCTTGAGTAAATATGTAAATTAAGCGAAATTTTAGAAATGTTTTAGTTAAGGTAATTTCTTTTCTTCCGAGCACCAAAGAAGATTTACTCCTTCTTGTGTTTTTCATGTTAAGATTTATTAAGACGAATTGCTTTGCTTTCTGTGAGTTAAATGATTTAAGAAAATAGTTAATTTAGATATTATTTTGAGTTAGTTCAATCAACCAATTCGTTCCTCCGCTTCTAACTAGAAGAATTTTAGTAGTAAGACATTTATTTTATTTTGTCAGGCACCAAGTCAGGTCAGAGTTCGTAACAAAATTAACAATTTACCGTTTGCTGTTTTCTCGAATTTTTACACTCAGTGAAGAGTGAACACTTCCTTGCAGAAGAAGCATAATGCAACAGGTGAGAGCCTGGCAAAGATGGAGTAGGCTGCGACCTACTATATATATACATAATTTGTAAATAGTTACCAAAATTGTTATAAGTTTCATCAGCATCTTATCTTTCTGACAGAGGTAATTCCTTTTTTTTTAATTCGCACCTTTGGGACTCAAGCCCCAGACGGTGCGATGCAGCTGAATTATACTGAATTCCATCTAGGAGTTTTGCGAGCTCGCAACTCTTACCTGAAATGGAGAGTTTAAAGAACGTGAAGTGCCGTCCTAGACGACACGCGCAACATGTATGCATGTTATTGTTATAATACTCAGTCTTAAAGAAGGCAAAATCCAAACTTATTAATATTTGAAACAGATGAGAGAATTAAAGTTATTCTGGAAGCTTACCAGTCTGGTGCCTTTTTTTTATGTAATGTTATTACTGAATAATTAGACTTCAATATTGCGCCATTCTTCGAAGATTATTGATATTGCTGCGGCTGTTCTGGATACCTTCGGTTCTATTTGACTCCTCTGCACTGACTCCTCGGACAGCAACAACAACAGTTGAAAAATTGCTTAAATTTGAGTAGGATACTTAAATTTCTAGTAATTAACTAGGAAAAACTAATTAACTAGTAAATTAACGACTAATTAACTAATAAATTAACTAGGAAAACCAGAAGGCAAATGCACATTAGTCGGGCCAAGAACGTTTTCTTATGCGTTATATAATAAAATATTTTTTAAATAATATATTTTAAATAATGATAAAATGCTTTAAAATAAAATGTTTTAAAAGGTACTCCAAGGCGTAAATTGAAGAATGTAACTTCAGTGCTCATTAAAGGCTACTATTTGCTGGAATGGACCACGCGAGGAAATTACTGGAATTACATTCGAACCTTATTACTATGTTTTGATTTCAAGGCACATCCCCAGGGAATATAAAAGTGTCTTCTACTCCATTCATTATAGATTGCTCCTGGAGCTGTTATATTTCTAATCTGTGTCTTTATCATGTCATCTTTTTATCTCCATCTGGAATCAGATGATTACATAAAATTTTGAAGGTTTAAATCCAAAGCCTTGATATACATTTCTGACGAAAACCAAGCGCCGCATTTTTAGCATGTTCTTAAGTATTATATGTTTGTGAAATATTTTAGAGAACTTGCTGGCATAATAGATGCGTAAACATGAAGTTACCAGTGATAAATGGTTTAAATATTCCTTTTTTATATCTGGTTAGGTAAACATTGTAATTATCCAGCATAAGTAAATGCATACAATAAGGTATTGTTCCTGGAAACAGCATAGATGTCGATAAAACTTTAAAAATACGTTTTAAGCAACAAGCGTTGGCAGTTGGCAGGACAGAAGTAAAAGCCAAACAAGTGTGATCCATTCAAAATGAATGTCTGAGACAGAAAAGTAAAATAAATTGATTCCCAAATTAGTTCTGATTTTGATGTATTCTGATTGAATAATTAATAACTCTCTAAATTTATAATTTGTGGAAGATTTATGTTAAGTTATCTGAGCTTTATAAAAGAGCCATATGATGGCTACTAACTTCTGAATGATCTAGTTTGGAGAGATTTATCATAAGCAATTGCTGTTTTTAGGAAATTTGAAAATATTCAAACTAAAGTAGTGGTTTAAGGGACGACTGCACATTAAAACTCTTTGATAATAGAATTTTTCTATCCTATGATATATATGTATATATATATATATGTATGTATATATTGTTGCGTTCTACGGGTTCGTGGATTTGGAGTGATTGATGACAACACTTGATGAAGAATCAAAACAGAATTTATTCGCCAGTTTTACTCAGGGCAGTTCCAAAAACACGTTTACAGTCTTCGAAGCGTTACTACGTTAAACACGCTTCACAGCAACAGCTTCACAGCAAAGCACTAAGTACAGTTCCCGACTCGGCTCGGCCGCTCTCAATGTAATCTCTGAACTCAAAGCACTTCTGCTGCACTCAACAGACTCAAGATACTCTTAACGATAAACTCTCACGATACTCTGCTTCTCCTCTTACAGGCATGTTATTTATAGCTTTTGACCTGCCTTCGAGAACATTCTGGAGAACACCGGAAGGAATTCGTTCTATAATGTTTTCCCTCCGTCTATACCATATCCAAATCTGGCAACCCTGCTTTTCCTTGTCAATTTCAGGCGACCCTAAACCCGCTTTGCGGGGAAGTTATTTTACTGCATCTGGGCATTTCTTAACAATATTGTGCCAAACAGAAATTGTTTAAGGTTATATTTTGATGAATGCATTTAGTTCAATAAAATTCCAAAGAAAAGTTCTATTCTCAAGTTACCTTAAAAGTCAAGAAAAAGTTTTGTTCTGAAAATTTAAAAAATTTGTTTACGCTTTTTGTTTGGAGTTCAGCCACACAGAATTAAGTAAAGCAACTTCATAGATATCTCTTTATTGCTCCATGGAAAGAGATCAAAATAGTTATCAACTCAATTGAATTTTTTTTCATGATTTTATAAAGTATATCTCCCGCCTTCTTGGCATGCCTTCGTGGTGTAGTGGTCAGCACGCTCGACGCGTATTCGAGAGATCCGTGGTTCGAGTCCCGGCGAGGACGTTGCTCCGTTTTCATCTATTCCTGCTTTAAAAAAATAACCTAATGACCCTAACACTCGAACTAAAAAAGGTTATGGATGAGGATTCTGCACCACCGGAATTTGGCGATTGGGTCCCCTAAAATCTTAGTCTCCCTTTAAAAAGGGGAGTATATATATTTCTCCCGCCTCCTTAGCCTGCCTTCGTGGTGTAGTGGTCAGCACGCTCGAATCGTATTCGAGAAGTACGTGGTTCGAGTCCCGGCGAGGGTATTGCTCATTTTTTATCACTCCTGCTTTCGAAATAACCTAATAACTCTACAGTTTAATTTATTATTGTTTTCAGAACAAGTTCCGATGCTCGTTTTCTTCATGTTAGGGAACCTCCCATCATTGAGTCTATAAAAACCAAAGGACATTCTATTTCATTCACATTTATTTCGCAGCATTTTTACTTAACTCTAAAAGTTCTTGATTAAATGTTTTATATTTTTTTCTATATCTACATGCAGACATGCTCATTTGCATAAATTTGCAATTTTCCAGAATCAGCATTACCACGCAATATGCATCTCCTTCTTGACATTAGGGAATCATTTCCATTCGCGTTCCTAATACCTAACAGAACACGCCTGACGCATATTTAAATACATATCACGGTGGTCTGAAGATCCTGCTCATTGGTCTAGTCATTAAGTTCCCGAATGATTACACAGATAAGCTCTCCGCCATGATCCACTTCCGTCATTATAAAATAACGTGGAAGCGTTACTCCATTAGGGATTTCCGACTAGTGGACTAGGACATTTCGGACGAAATTACAACGAGATTTGAAGCAGGCGGAATGGATCACAATAAAATTATACCTGAAATAAACTGGCCGAACACACAACAGGAATATTCCGTGGCGGCTTAGTGAATGACGAGGAGGAAGGTAATTCTCAAGCGTTTTATCTAGCCTCGCTTTCATAACTTGCTTTCTTAATAACTCTTTATAAATTCTAAATTAATTGGAAAAACATAATCGTAATGCATACACGAACACGTAAGCTATATAATGATCTTAAGGAATCTTTTATAATTACACCGCTTATATGTGTACTTTGTTGAGATAGCGTGGGTTAAAATCTTTGACTGAATACGATCATTACCTTGATCTTGATAACTCAATATGCTAACTTCATGATATTTACTTTGTTTTCCTTGCGTATAATGTGAATGTTATCCGGTAGCACTTAAAAAAATCCTCCACAAAGATGTTCATTAGGCATGTTGTTATCGAATAGAAGATCATTGTGAGGATATGTCACTTTTCCCGTGTGTATTGTGGTGCAATGGCTTTATCAAACCTATCTAAGCAAAACACAATAGAAAACAATTCCTAGAAACGCGTCTTGCCCAGAACTACTTCGAACGGCAAGTTTAAACGTACAGCTTTGGTCAGACTGTTTTTTTTTTCAGAGATCTGTTTCGCTTATACACCAGCGACATTTTGCAACCCTATTGAAAATATTTCGCTGGAAGTTCTCTTCCACGTAGGCCAACCAATGAAACCAAGGTTCTGTTTCTGTATTTCTGGTATGTCTTCTTTTATATTTCTTGGAGGAAAACGTTTCTCAAAAAAGTTGCGTTTTGTGTCTAAAGGTCTGATAAAGGTTTAAATAGTTAGCACATCCAGCTGGCAAATGAAACATCTAATGCTTGAATCCCAGTGAGAATATAATCGATTCTTCGTATTTGTTGATCCAAAATATTTAGCAATCTCTATAGTGGCCACTTAACTAAAATGTGGTGGACGTCACCACATAGATATCTTGGATTCGGTTCTCGTATTTCTCCCCAGCTACCCTTTAAGTTAGAAAAGATGTAAAGAATTAAGGCATGTATCGTGCCTCTTTCGTTGCGTAAATATTTAGGGTGGCCAGCTCACAAGTGGAAAATCCAGGATTTGAATTCGGTGAATTTGTAATGGTAGTACATGTTTCTCGTTCAGGAAGCATGACAGATTTTTCAGAGTTAATTAATCTAATTTAATGTGACTTTCTGCATCTTAATCTCTGTATCGCTGAATTACATTGTTTTCCAGTGATGATAAATAAAGTCAAATTAAAAAAGAAATGAGGCATTGTTAAATTTTAAATAATTCAAAACAGTAGCCTTAGTTTGGTGTAGTTTTTTGAAGCTTTTAACATTCATAAAAATGTATCTCCTTTACTTAATCACATTATGTCTAATATAGTTCATCCTAACGCTTTCAATTTCCAATATCTTAGTTTTTCACGTTTTATTACTTTTTCCTCGATAAATGGCGCACCGTTTGTGCCTTCTTTGTTCTGTTCACTGCTTTTGGAATAAACATGATCGTCCCCCTCGCATTTTGCAATTTAGGAAGAGGGACTTGTGTCTGATTACTTTCGATTATTCAAAATTCAAAATAAAAAAAAAGATTTTATTAAAAAATCTACACCAATAAAAGGCTACTGTTGTGCCAAATGTAAGTAAAGACAACGTTTACAAATTTCCATACCTGTTTCTTAAATTACATATAAAATTTATTTTTTCCCTTGTTTTTTACTTTTCTGTGTTACATGTTAATCTGTGTTGTAAATTGTTTCGATCAAGAGCTATTTATGTTACTGAAGTATTTACTGTAGTTTCATTTATGGTCATTCCATCTTTCGTAAAAAGTATTGTTTTAGTGCCCATAAGTGTTTTTAGTGCCATGAATGGATAATATTGATGAGCACTAGGTGTTCATTTTTCATTTGGGTTGCCGCTAACTTCACGCATTTTCTCTTATGTAACATGGATAATAGCTAGTTATCCTTAGAAAGCCATCCACGAAAGCAAATATGGTTCTAAGACAAATAGCCTCCTTTGCTACGATCAATAAAGTAACCAAACAGCAGACTAATTGATACGTTTTCAGTTTCAGAATGTTGGGAATATCACTTTGCGAAAAAATATTCGACATCTTTTCGAACAAGCAAAAAGTCTGGAGATACATATTCCAGAACAAGATAGTTATGCTAAACGCAGAATTATAATGATCTGAAGTACTGCTTTGTGTATGTTCATGGAAGTGTTTGAAAAGCAGGGATTCTACAAGATGTCTAGGCAATATACGAAGTGGTTGGCGTTTTAAGGCAAATTATTGAAATATTCGAATTACTTTAGTATTATATATATATGTGTGTTAATTCAGCTTTATAATTTAATTTATTAATAGTCTCTTAATTCCTCAATTTGAATTTGGATAATTTCGTCTCCCTGTGTTAAAAATAACAACAACGCTTCTGGACTGCGCCATTTCTAGATTAATATATGTCGCATGGCTTGCGTAATGCTTGATGACATAACTTATTAAAAGCTTTAACACTTGAGAACTGAAACCTTTCTAACCTAATCCCAAAATCTTCTCTTGACGAGCTTCCATATTAAATAATTTCGCACTTTGCTTCTACCTTTGTTGCTGCGTAGACGTTGTTTCTCTGTGCTTTCTTTCTGTCGCAATAATGTCAACGCAAAGCTAAAAGATATTTCTCCCGCCTTCTTCGCATGCCTTCGTGGTATAGTGGTCAGCACGCTGGACGCCTATTCGAGCGGTCCGTGGTTGGGGTCCCGGCGAGGGCATTGCTCATTTTTCACATCTCCTGCTTCTAAATAACCTAATGACTCTACAAAGTTTCTGGAAACAGGCACGATTAGTGTGCCACGTGAATTGTGCCCACATATGTCAATTTAAATAAAAATGGAATTTGATCCGCGTCGATTGCCAAGTTTCTTAAGTATTACGAATCAACATATTAACATACTACACAGTCAGAATTCTTCCTTTCAATATGGATCTGCGTTCTACGCCATCCATATTACTACGTCTTATATATATATATATATTCTCTAGACAGTGTGTGTAATATCTAGACCTTATATAGAGTAACCAATGCTGTTTAAGCAAAATGTTAAAAGACAGTCATGAAAACACATGGTATAGAATTCCATATCACGAACACTTTCTTTAAGGATAAATCAGTTTACTTTTTTCCTCATTAACAACACATCACAGCTAATCAGCTGTCGATAGTCTCGTGGTTCCGTATTAGACGTCATTTTGGCTGGACTTTTCCTTACTACTTTCTGATAAGTACTTTCGTTACAGAAACACTATTTTTTAGCGCTGAATCGTACTTAAGACAGTTCCCCGTAGAATCATCGCTACATGTTCACACACCATGGCCTTTTTTTGTGGACATTATGCCTTGCTCTACCATTTTCGCACTACACAGTAAGACCTGAACAAATTGAAATTAGCACATTTTGCCATTTCTGAATAAAATGAAAATGCAAATGGCGAATTCTCCGTGAAGCGACAATCGAAAACCATGTGCCTTGCCATGACATATAGTAGAAAGATCGTTAGCAAGAGTGTTTCATGTTTTGCCAGTTTGACTTTTGACGTATATTGGAAATGTGCGAGAAAATGCATTAGAAATGTGTGTTGCTAGGAAATGTGTGAGATATAAATAGTTTTCTACTTGGCGCTCAGTTTTCGCATTCCATGTTGGTTAGGTATCCTATACAATGCCTGCTTTCATATATTCTCTGTAATATGAAATGAATAAAACTGTCCTCATTTACTTGAATTAAGAATATTTTTCATCACATAACCATGTGTTTTGCTTGCTTTAATTAACTTCCTTGTGAGTTTATATCTTTATTTCTCTCTCTTTTCATAGTTTTTTGGCTTAAAGAATTTTGTAAACATCTGAACAGACACTTTATATTTAAAATTGAACTATAACGTTATGTATTTTAAGAGAAAATATTCGCAATTTATATTTTTTATTTATGTTAAACTTACTGCACGAAATGCTTCCTTTCCAGCGTAATTTCTTCTTAGATGATTTGTCACATTCTTAAACTTTCCAAGAGTCTCCGGTTCACAGTACATAAATATGTATTTCCACTTTATCACGATAAATGTATTGTATTTCCACTTTATCACGATAGGTTGGATAAACGTAATTCAGACTAATTGATTACACTTGAGTAGGTCGTAACAAAATTAAGATTTCTCGCCTATTGAACTGAACTCCACAAAATGGCTCGACAAAAAGAAGTTTTCTGAATTTCCTTCTATGGCCTTTTGTCTTTATTATTGCGTGACTTCTTAACGCTGAGTATAATAACATTCATCTCATTAAGGAAGTTTAGGAAGATTGTTCGGGTAATTGCTGTGGAGCACGAAAAAGCTCCATAATAATAGTTAATCATCTTTCCAAGTTTCGCCTTCATTTACGTGTGAAAATGTTCGATTTGAATGCCGATGCCACTTTTCTGAAGAGTGCTCAACACGTAATTGCAGAGAGTGAGGGTATAATTTAAAGCTTCTGCTGTATGGCACTCTTTTCTTTAAATGGACTAGCTGCTTTGATTGTGCTTTGCGAAATTGAATCAAAACATTAGTTCCGGTGGGAAGTGTTATAAATTTTGTTGTTGGTTTTGCGTTTGTAATATGGATGTAAATGTACATTTTTTCTCAACTCTGAATTTCTCAGCTGAACGCTTTGCAAAATGGTTAACTTTCGTGAAATTTAACGTTTCCAAGCCATACGTAATACTGAAAGATTAATTTTGATGAAATTATTAATTAATTAAACCTGTTGGTTATTTTACTGAACAATCCTCCTTCCTTTTCTCTCTATTGTAAGACTGATGTTCATTTTACTTCTTTCCTTTGCTTTAATTTCTGTTTTAATTCGAATTTAAGTCACAGTAAGAATTTTAAACTGAACAATTGTACAAAAATAATTAAAACTTTCCATTCCATAAAAATAAAAATTATTTTAAAATAAGCATTGAAAAATACCTAGCGTACGGTAATAGTAAATTTAAGCGCAGAGCTCTTGAATTCGAGAAGCAGGGATCGTTTGGCAGCTATCACTGACCGGTAATGGGGAAAATTTTCTCTTTCCTTACGGAGTGCCTTCGTGATGTATTTGGAAACACGTCCGACTAGCAGAAAGAGCTCCTGAGTTCGAATTCTGGCTAAAACATTGTTGATTTTTCATGTTTCCTTATCTTAAATCGTTTAATACTTTGACTTTACTCTGCCACTCTTGCCTACTACTGATTTGATTATAAGCTTTAGCTTCACTAGCCGTAATATTTCCGTGAAAATATTAAGACCTGAGCCAAAATCTATTGAAGAGCATGTAACTTTGTATCCAATATTTTAATCTGACTTTAAACATTTCTTCTGAATTTCTCGCTAGCATTCTGAATTCCTCGCTAGCTGCGGATATTTGATTTTCTATTATAAGGTTGTATAATCGTCCGGATGATGTATAAATAAAAAAGGCATGTTTTAAATCTTTTTCCGACACTTTGATTATTGTCTTTCTTTGAAAATTAGATAGGGTGATAAGACGATAAACTGTATTTACAGTTCCAGGAGTTGAGGTTTCAAGTAGTGTAAAACTTATAATCTGTTTAAGGAATAAAAAGTATACTAAGGTTATTATTCAAAACATTGTTAAGCGTTCCAATAAGAAAGAAGGCGAAACATTTCATACAAAAGTTTTATTGAATTCATTAAAAAGGAAAACACTTGTAATTTTAAGGCAATGATGAATTATGTAACTGACTGTGTGTCAACATAGGGAAAAACAAAGGATATTCAAAAGACAAAGTTAATTTCTTCCCTTTGGTATAAAAATATGAAAAATGTATTGCTATTTTTTAAATATATTTTCATTTCTGACAAACGTATAACCACGAAGCAAATTAAACACAGTAATTATTTGCCTAAGAATAGAATTTAAATAACTAAATGATTTCACTAAGTAAAAACATTGGTAAAACACTGTTTGTAGAGCTGCGGTTATGTCAATTCTAAATGAGAATATTTTCCGTTTTTGTGGAGCATGAATTGGTACGATGTAACTAATAGCGAATTTGCATTCCACTGATGGTTTTGTTATAAGACTGAATAGCATTTGTCTAACTTAAAGAATATAAATTAAGATCTTATTTCTCTCTTATTTGTTCTTACTCCTGCTACGGCAACTTCCGAATGTAAGCAATTGTATTCCGAATGTAGCCGTAAAACAATTACTTTCAACAAGATTTTTGTCCCATGTAATAATGGTGGTAGTTTCTGAAATTGTACTGGATCAACGACATGTTACTGGGAAGTTATCTTTTTCGTATGTCTTGTGTCCACACGTAAGACATGATTGATTGCATCATAACACATACCATTCTTCATTCCTTATTTTTTGGGCTTAAATGAAGAAAATGTTCTCGAAAAGGCAAAGTTCCTTAAGTTCAACTATTGTTCATTACTGTTGTATACTTCAACAGAAAGTATGACTGATATATATTCTTCATAGGTCTTTCCAAGATTACTTCGAAAGCTACATTTTCTCGTTTTCTTCCGTTTGCAGTCTAATATGCTTATTATCGAAGCGCAGACAGTTGATTAAAAATCGAAAATGAGTGGCATTGTTGCTGGAAATATTAGAATTCTATGTGTTTGTTGAATAGCCATTTTTGTAAGTATTCATTTCGGCATGCATATTCCAGCTCGATAAAGATGGCAGATGATCGCTTAAACTTTCTGAAGTTTAATTTCTAAACATTACTAAACATTTTTCTAAGTTATGAAACGATAGCTGTGTCTTTGGTTCGCAAGCACTTAAAGAACATTTTGGGGTACATTAATGCAAATTACAGATATTTTCAAGTAATTTCAGATAATTATAGAATTTTAAACAGGCAAAATTATTGAGATCCTACTACACCTTCAAATACGTATTAGAACAGTTCTGTCTCTGTCTCTTCGTAACAGAATAACAGTTGTTCTTCTACAAGTAAAGAAGTCTTAGGTCTTATTCTTGGCAGAAGGGAATTTAGATATTGGTGTTACACTGAAGTAGAGTTCTCGAGCAATGGAGTAGCCAGAACTTTTGATGACCCATCTTCATACACGCGAAAAACTCTACAAAGTACATAATGTATAATATATGAGATTAACGTCAGGTAAATTATACCACAGTTTGCTCATGCGCGATAGTTGTCGTACAAAGAAACTTGCTCCATAGCTTATTTGAACATGTCGGTGCGCAGAAAAGATATAAGGTAGTTCTTCTACCTTTTTAGTATGCCTTCGTGGTGTAGCGGTCAACACGCTCGGCGTGTATTCGAGAGGTCCGTGATTCGAGTCCCGGCGAGGGCATTGCTCATTTTTCATCTCATCCTTGTTTCAAAAATATCCTAATGTCTCTACAAAGAAATAGGCATTAAGGATTTCTATTAGTAACTTTCCAGTGCTCAAAGGTGTAGCAGTAGCTATAAAACAGAGCATCGCACGAATTTAAAAGTCCTGTCTAAAATTTGCTAAATCTGAGAAAGAAATTCGTGACATGCTGAAACAATGGAAGAGACACACGCCAATGTGACAATCAAATTCGCTAACACAACCTTGTATTTGGCGTACATTCACTAAAAACACTCAATCGATTTCGAGGGCAGCTACAGGTCCCTCCTCATCAGGAGAACAAAATACAAGAAGGGGAAAGAAAGCCGAGTAACGGTTTTTTATACTCTCGGGTAGAACCACGCGCGAGGAGGCAACGCCATCTATGGAGAAAAATAATCATCAAGAATTATGTTAATAGAATTTTAAAAGCGCTAGGAAGGACTGGATTAGACTTAAAATCGTTCACTAAACTTGCTAAATCTTTGTGAATATGAAAAGCCTCAAGAAAATCCAATTCACCAACGGAAGAAGTTTTTTGTATAATTTTTGCAGATCCAAAGTGAAAATTATGATTAAATTTCCAACTATGATACGCTATTGAAGACTTGTCAGTTTCGCCCTTTCGGACATAAGATTAATGTTCCTTGATACGAAACTTTAATCCCCCCCAAGAATATATTTCTATTAACATAATTCTTGATGATTATTTTTCTCGATAGATGGCGTTGCCTCCTCGCGCGTGGTTCTACCCGAGAGTATAAAAAACCGTTACTCGGCTTTCTTTCCCCTTTCTTGTATTTTGTTCTCCTGATGAGGAGGGACCTGTAGCTGCCCTCGAAATCGATTGAGTGTTTTTAGTGAATGTACGCCAAATACAAGGTTGTGTTAGCGAATTTGAATGCTGAAACAAATTTACGGAAATGAAGCTATACCTTAAACGTTTTCGGTATAAACAAGATTTCATTGAAAACGATGCTTAAAGTGATAGGCCTACAATCATCCATAGTGATAAAACCGTTGAAAAAATGACGATGTTAACCAGAAAACAGCAATGAATATCAACACGTACAAAGATATACAGACTAATGTATTGCAAAGGATCCGTTACGTATTTTCAAAATATGCCGATGTCCCCGGCGTGTTCTTTCTCCATAATAATACCTGATCAGATCTGGTCGTCATCACGAAACAATGTATGGCCTGTACAAGAGCTGAAGGTCTCGATCATACACCATGCTGACTTCATTTCATCTTGCTCCAGCAGAATTCTTGCTGTTTCACATATGAACCAAGACCTAAGAGTAGAATAATATTTTTGTATTCTAAACACCAAGAGTTGTGTGACGAAAGTTCATGCGTCCCCGCGGTTTTCAGGAGCTGTACAGTCATTCTCAAAATTTCATGAAAAATGGCAAACATTTTTTATCACAATAAAATGTTTTCCAGATTTGTGAAAGAATCTTTTATTTATGAATACTTTTGAAGAACATTTTTATTATACTTCATATTATAGTAATATAAATTATCTAAAAGATTATCTATTAATTATCTACTAAATTATCTATTAAACAAAAATTTTAATTCTTTGTTTATTTAATAACATTTTAAAGTTTTGATGTGTTTATTAATTGTTAGCGAAATCATCGATGACATTATGGAAATCTGTTTGATTGTGCCATTTGCTGTTTGATAGACAACGTGAGATTAATTTAGTTGAAAGTTATATTTTCATGTTTTTCACTCAAAATTGTCGTATAGTGAGAAGTATATAGCAAAAATATGAAACTGGTGAAATTTCACCGATTTCTTGGAATGCTCTATCGAGGATAAAAACTACATTTCGCCTCATTTCTATTTCGTAAGGCAATTTATTCTTAATTCTTCAGTTACCACCACCTTTTACTTTCTACTCCAGAGCTCTACGAATACCGCTATAAAATTATTTCCAGTGAGAAACTGCAGCCCCAACAAGTTTGCCACCCGGGACCGGTCGCCCACTCCACCCGCCTGTAGTTAGGCCACTGCCCTCAGGAAATTTGGCAGGAGTCCCTCGCTAATATTATACGAGGCTGGAAGGAAATAGTTCAGAATTCTATAATGACATTAGAGTAAAACTAAGTAGCAGCTTAGTTGACGTTGGTTATGCTTGTGAAAATTTCCTGATATAGAAACCCATGAAAAATAATTGCTTAGATTTTTAAAAGCCGTCTGAGTGGTTCTTTGATCTGCTGGTGAAGAACTGTTATTAAAAACTTCTGCTAGATAATTTGTATGATTACTTATTTTAGTCTGTTTCCATAAGCTTGCATTCAATAAGATGATACATACGTTATTAAAGATTGCATTATTAGTAAGAAACTTAAATGCTTAAAACTGTAAGCTGATATATACCAAGTTATGGAAAATTTCATGAGCAAGTAAAGATTGTCATGCCACTCAAGGGGTTAAAAGTGAAGAAGAGTAAAAGGAAATAAAGTGAACAGAAGAAGAAAATAAAAAGTGAAGAAGCCGTAAAGAAAAATAAGATTTCAAATATAAAAAAGTGAATATTAGGCCACAAGGAAAAAACATACCTATGAGATTCCAACAAATTTACAATTAATATGATCTGCGATGAACAAAGCATATTGTTCATAAATTGATTAGGACCCCAATCAGCCCCACGGATATGATTGTTGAATACGAATATTTCGACCCGGTGCAATATCTTAGACAATCGATTAGTCGTATTATTTATTTAGTAGTTTTTCTCATGTGTAACGTGAATACGAAGTCCTGCATGGAGCTGACTCTTCCCTTAAGCAGATAACCCAAGCATGCCTTATCATAATCTACATTAGGTGTTTCCAAAGCTCTAGGAATTGAGCTCTATTCATTTCTTGCAACTTGTGGGCAATGCTATCGGCCAGAGACAAGTCTTGACATGTTTATACAGCTATCCCTTGCAATACAGTTTAGCCCGATTCCAATTTTTGGCTAGTACAGCAGCTGTCTCGTAGCACTACATTTTCAACCATGGACGATGCGGAGGAAACGATTTTCTTTTTGAGGAAAAGAAGATTAAAACTTCAGGGCTGTAGTTGAAAAGCAGCTTTGTACTATTGATGGAAATTTACGAAATAAAAAATTTAACCTAAATTTCTAGAACGTTCGAAACATCCCTCTTAATAAATCGAATCGAAAAATAGATCAAGTGGTGTTCAGAAAAAAATTTTTTTAAGTCTCTACAAATTTACTTGAATCTAATATTCTTACAGCCTTCTGCATTCCAGAGTATCCACCACTTCTGGTCTTATTTAAAAAGCATGTAAATTCTAGATTTAATCTAGAAATGGAACAGACTTTTAGCCCGTTTAAAACTCTTAGACATCGGTATATTGACATCGCAGTTTCGTTTTTGGTAACATTTATTGCTAAAGGTAAGAAATATTTTGTGGGAAAGTGTAAAAAAGATGGCATTGTTTTCGTCCGCTTAGTACTTTTCTCATTTATTGTAATACCACATAGATTCCTGAAGGTTGCACTAGCCATAACTTCGGTACATAGTAGCAAATAAGACTAATTTATTCATGTACTTTATCTAAAGCTTTTGTGATTTCGTATTTTAAAAATCCTCAATCCTACTATCAGATACTGGAAGAAAAGGTTCTTAGTGTTCTTTTTCCATGCATTATCCGAATTCCAAAAATCTGGAGCTTGTTATCCAAATACTTTACTGTCAAAATCATAGCTGCATATCGGAAGGAATTTTGTAATAATTATTGTAAAAATAATTTATAATAATAATGACAAAAATTATAATTTATAATAATAATTCATA
>KK119217.1:237872-249135 GCA_000611955.2 Stegodyphus mimosarum | reverse complement strand
TTGATAGTAATGATATATATTGTAATTTGCTATACTAATTAATAATAATGATAATTATTACAGATTCTAATAATAATTTATAATAATCATAATTATTAAAACTTATAATCATAATATGTAATAATAATTCAATTTTATAGTAATGATTTATAATAATGATCAAACACTGAAACTTTTTATACACGCTGTTAGAAACAACTGTAAAATAATTTTTCGCAGCAGGAAAATTTATCCTTCTATGGCGATAAACAAAGTAAACATGTGAATTACCAGGTGAACATGTGAGAAATTTTCTCTTTCCTCACAGTCTGCCTTCATTGTGTAACTCGAAGCACTTTGACTAGTAACTGAGAGGTACAGAGTTCGAATCACGCTGAGAACATAATTGATTTTTCGTTCTTCCTAAAAAAGTCTAATAGGTTCTACGAATGCCCCTGCTAAAATGTTTTGGACGATAATTCGTCATTACCTTGATTTCGCAAGTGTGACTTCTGCCTCTTGTCATTTAAATGAAGTAAAGTGTCAGACATTTTAGCATTCCTCAGTGTGGCTTCGTAGAGTAATTGATAGCACATCAGTCTAGCAATCGAGTGGTCTAGAATTTTAATCTCTGCTAATTTTTCGTGTTTCCTGCTCCGAAATAAATATAATGACTATATAACCTCAAAGGAATTAATTTCATTTTAGAAATAAAAAAAGTAGATCAATGTTTATTAACGGGTCATTGAAAAATGGAATTAATGGAGACGCACTTTAAGAAAATGTTGTATACTTTAAATATGCGAGTGATATAATTTTTGCGCCGTGTCACTCTTATTGCTGAGCATTGCCGGCTAGTCATAAACTTCACAATGTCTATCAAGTTATTCGAATTAGGAATCAGACAGATTTCAAATATCGGCTTTCAAAAAGCAAAGTGAATTATATATTACTTGTATTTTATAATACATTCCGAGCTGTGATAAAAAAAAAAAAAAAAAAATTGAAAATCATGTGGTGATTTTTCAAAAAAAAAAAATAAAAGTCACCACATGACTTTCTTGTACGGAATATTAAATTATACGCATTTTCCTGCCGTTTATCTAAACTTATTTCATTAGAGATATTTTCTCATTCAATTAATTCAGTTCTCACTTCGCAATAAGAAAAATACATAAAAATTCAAAAAATATCTATATTAAAATTGAAAGATATATAAAAACATAAAATACTAAATACAGTTTAAACAATTAAAAATTTTTTTTTACAATTAAAATTATAATTTCTACGCAAAAGCAAGCTATTCGGCTAGCGGGAAACAAGGCAGATTTTCAGTGCACAAAACTGAAAGTTTACTTTTGGTCTCACTCGGCAAAAAGATACTGAAGGGGTAGAAACGGACTTAATTTCTTGTGGACGCTTTGCTGAATCAATATATGAAATAATTTAATAACGTAAATGATAATTCCAGAATGGATTAAGCATAATTTAATTCGCTATAATAAAGGAAGACGTTACTTTGTTGTTACAAAGATTAATTTCTCTAGATTGGCAACATATCCACTGTTCTGTTAAGTTTCAAATGTTAACAGATATGGCTGCTATGGTCAAAAATTAGGCTTAGCCGTACTTAAACAACTTTTAAATTGTTGATAAATCTATAACTACAACATGCAGGTTAACCAAAGGCATAAAAAACCTTAATCGGAAGATAAGAACAACAAAATTCCATCATTTTTAAAGCAAAAAACGCTCTTTTAAATTGTTGATAATTCTACAAATATTGCATTCAGATTTCCTAAAGGCATAAAAACCTTAATCGGAAGGTAAGAACAACATAATTCAACCATTTTTAAAGTAAAAAATGAGCACTTTACCAAAATGTAAGAATAAAAAATCTGAGCTCACTTAGCCGAGTAATCGAGTGGGTATACATGCACACTTTAAAATTTCCTATATTTTGGTTTATAATTCACTATATATAAAATTCACTATACTTTGGACCTAGCCGATTGCAACCAAAACATTAGATGGACATCTACATGTTATAGCAATCCTATATACAAAATTTCAACGCTCTGAGGCTACTCGTTTTCGAGTTATGCGAGATACATACATACGTATATACGTACGTACAGATGCCATGGAAAAATCTCTTTTTAATCTATTTAAAATCAGTTTTATATTTCGTTTGAGGAAGAAGAGTCCTGTTCTTACGTACAGATGTCACGCAAAAACATCGTTAAATTGCATAAGATAGCAGTCAAAATGGATGTTTTCGTTGAAATATGATATCCGAAATTTTTCTCGATTACGCTACTTCCTGTTTACTTCGTACAAGAAAGTAAAAAACTATTTAAATATGTTTCGATATTGAAAGTAGCTACTTTGCAGCAGCTGTTCTGAATGTATCCAATTTCTCACATAATGATCTTTCGAACTGGCTGATGAGTAAGAAACGCGAACGGTCCCCAGTATGTTTGCAATTATGAGTGAGCTGTCAAATGTACGCTTAGCCATAAAAATGAAACTAATAATCACTTCTTACAATACTTGACTACGCTGCATTTCAAAAATAAGGAGAAGATTTTATCTACTGGCAAAATTATTATTTCTTGCAATTCAAGAAGGCGTATCATTCATCAATCTGTAGAGAAAAGAAATAAAACCTTGTTTCCGGTTCATCTACTATAAAGCAAGACACAGTATAAGAGAACTAATATATCTAATGACAGATCCTCTGGTATGAGAGGACTGTAGGGTAATTGAACCCTGAAGTGTTCTTATACCCTTTGCCGGTCATCAAAAATCTATAACGCAATGCTTTCTAGATTGTTAACCTTGTATTGTTATACCTTCCTAGATCTTCAAAGATGACACCTGGTAACTCTTTTTTATACGTACTCGTGAAATTCACTGTTGTGCATGCTCTAAAACTTCAAAGTTCAGATAATTATTCTAAGTCTTCAAAGATGATCCCCTGTAGTTGTTTTCTGTATGTGGTCAGTAAAGACATCATCCTGCATGCTGATTTCTAAATTTTCAGAGTTAGTTAACCTTCCTTACGTCACCAAACATGATCACTTGTAATTGTTTTCTTAAACTTTTGGTTAAAGATACCATTGTACCTGCTGTTTCCTATCTCCCTAGAGTTTAGAGTTTCACTTAATTTTATACTTAGTTCCTCAGGCGTATTATCAGCCCATCTGCTTATAATTGTCTCCGTTACTTGTGGGATTTCTAGGTAACATAAAATGGATATTTAAATTTCAAAGTAACGCAATGCTGGAAATTCACAGTAATAAAGCTCAGCAAGCGTTCGTGCTGTTCCAAATAATAGTGCTAGTAACTCGGCTTGCAGAGTTATTAGGTTATTCCGAAGCAAGAGACATGAAAATGTGCAGTGCCCTCGCCGGGACTCGAACTTTGGACCTCTCGAATACGCGCCGAGTGCGCCGACCATTACACCCCGAAGACATGCTAAGAAGGAGGGAGAAATACCTTATTGGCTGACAAAACACCTATGCTGAATAGTTTAATTCACAAAGCTGGACAAGGCAGTAGTATAACAGTCAGTATTGCTGTCGAAATTCTAAGAACTATGTTTTTATATGCATGTACCCCATTTACATTCCGGTGATAGCTAACGAAAAGAAAAAGTGACAGTTAAATTCATAACGGTTAATTAACTGAATGCTTTACATAATTAACTTCCCTATATCTCCAAAGCTAATCTATTGTAACTGCTTTCTTTCGGATTTCGTGAAAGAGAAAAGAGAGTTTTGTGCATACTGGCTTTACCAGCAGCGTTTTAAAAATATTAACATTAGGTGGTAGGATTTACTCCGTGATACCAAATGACGTTACTGCTGGGGGGGAGCGGGCCTTCATGAAATTTCTTGTAACAGAAACTAGCCCATAACTACGTTACACGTGCGAAAAACCACGAAAATAGTAGAAGTGCAGCCAATTTATTTGCAGAGATACAAACTTAATCGGTATCATACCGATTTGTGGAAGACGCACATACAACAATATCGACATTGTGGATTTTTATATTTTTCCTGCAATGTATCGTGCGACATGCTTCGTACTGTTATAAATAATTTTCTCAGGGAGTAAAATTTGATCTTTTTGAAATTTCTTGTACATTTAAATTAGCAAAACGTATTATTCATAAATAAACCTTTCGAATGCAACCATAACAACTAGACCGCAAACTCCTAGTTTCAATAAAACCGTGGCTAAACCTATTCAGTTATCAAGAAAAGCTTTAATGGGAGGCTAATAACGTCATAAATGAAGAATGACTGTTGTACTTTTATTAGGGAAGATTTAATAAAAATAAACGATAGCTTGATTTTATCGTAACATAAACATGAGTGTAAAAGCCTGGAAATTGTTGTGATGGTAAATTCCTAGAAATAAAGTTAAGAAGTTTGTTGTTGTGCAAATTCTGGCTTCAAACATTACAAAGGTTCTCCATTTTTAGTATAAAGTTGAATGAAATATTAAACCTCTTTCATTCAAGAACATAAAAAAGAATTTTTGTTGTTTCTAATAAAAAAAAACGTTAAATGACGAAAACATAAAAACTAAAGTAATGGAGAACTGAGGAGACAATAAGGTTGATAAGCCAAAGAGTTAAAGATGAGAGGAACATTAATATACCTCTTATTAGCGTAAGCAGGATTATAACGGAGAATAAGTAAGGTAACTGAAACAAGATGTCTAAAACTTCTTTATTTTCAGATTATATTCTGACGGAAAAGCATGTAATTGATGATGAGATTACTATAATCAATGGAAGGGTGTTTACGAAAGGGAAGTAAGAAAAGAGGTAATAAGATAACCTTTTTCAAGCAATTATGATTAATTTAGAATGGAAGATTCGTGTGTGTAATTATATAAGCACATATGATGACGACATGAATTAAATGTTGACGATAATCATGACAGATAATGGATGATATTTCGTTTCCATAATTCAATTAAATAACAATAATAAGTTTCCAATTGTTAAAGGTATTCATGGCTTTTAAGCAGCTAAAATATGTATTATTTAATTAGTTATAATTAATTACTTTGATATTTACTTACTAACAGAAGTACCCGATGCCAGTTAAGTTAGATTGAGAGTAATGCACATAACAACAGAGATAACGCTGTAATTCTTCCCTAATAATGCTGCAAAAAAATGCGATTCATACTCATACATTTTTCAGTCGGATGCGATATGGAACCCACGTAAAAAATTTCGATAGAAAAATAAAATAAATCTCTCATTATATCAGCAACAATGGCAAGCAGTTTTAATGATTTTCGTCTTTCTAATCAAAGGGTGGAAAAAGCTCAAGTTCCATCCAATATTTCATCTATATTCAATTTTAGGCCATTGAATTTATCATAATTGGTCAGAAATCAATAACGCTAACAAGCAAACAAACAGAAATTCTTCTTTATATGTATAGATTTTGTAAAACTTACACAAATTTTTAATTAACAAACTTTACGATTTGAAAGCGAGCAGTAGCAACACTTTTCGAAATAAAGGATTTTTATCTCCAATGCCCGAGGCTTTTGCCACTCGAAAAAATGAGTGCGAAAATGTAAGCGCTTTCAGAGTTTTGAATTAGTATTTCGACTGATTAAAGTCGTACAAAGAAGGGAACAGTCGAAATGGCTTCCTCGCGAATTTTTGGAATCGGGAATAATGTATTTAATGGTTGGTAATGCTATTTTTATTTCATCGTAAAACTTAGAAATTTTTTATTAACAAACTCTAGGATTTGAAAGCGAGCAGTGGCAACAAATTTCGAAATAAATCAGATTTTCATCTCCAGCTTGCGAGGCTGTTGCCACTCGGAAAAATGACGGCGAAAATTATCTTATTTTCGAGTTTTTAGTCCAAAGGGATTTAATCCCGAAGGACTATTACTTTCGTTTTGTGATTTTGCGTCAATTCACTCTGAATGCCCGTTTCACTTTTCAAATTGTTGCCACTAAATGTTATCGCTCTGCATTAAATTTAAAAAAATGAAAAATCTGCATAAATGTATGCATGTTTCTCGCATTGTGATAAAACCTAGAGCCATCGAATTTTGAATGACGTAATCCTACTGCGAATATGGGCATCTGGAAGCCCTAATTTTGAATTTGAAATTTGCTTTATTATCGATTTTATGTTTTGTAACATTTCAACGAATTTCTGATTAACAAACTAAATGATTTCAAAGCGAGCAATGGCAACACTGTACGAAAAAAAAAAAACATTTTTATCTCCAGCGCACGAGACTTACGGAAATTCTAAAGATATGTTCATTTTAAAATGATTTTGCGATATTGATTTTGAACTGAATTTTATGGTTTGACTACGTAGTACATGATATTTAATAAAAAAAAAGGTAGCACACGAAACGTTAAAAAAACGCGCCTTTGGACGTAATTTAAAATCTGAAATCTTTCAGATTTTTTTTTAATTAATATCTCTGATTTTAGCTTTTTTGGGGGAGGGAGGGAAAGTGGACGTCGACCTTTTGCAGGACCCAGAAAAGAATTGTAGAAAGTTTCGTGACTGTAAGTGTAGTAGTGACCGAGTTATTAGCGAACAAACGAACGAACGTTCTTCTGTATAGATTTTTGCTAATGTAAATAAAGCAGTGTAATGTTTTTCGTCTAAAACTAAATAACACTTAAAATTATGTTTCGTGCTAACATATTACTGTATATTTAATACCAACCGTGTTCTCATTTTGATTTCCTTCTCTCGAACGGAAATGAAATACCCAACAAAAATTAAGAGTCGGAGCTAAGAGAGCATTTACTAACAAGGAAAGTTATCCATCTTAATTACACCCTCGGTAATTTGAAATTCAATAAACTGGTTTGCCATGTGGACGTGCATGCTCAAAAATGAACATATGTCAGCCAACCGTAAAGGATTTACGACCATTCATAAGTTCACTCATAAATATTAATTAACATGCGCACAATTTCAGTATATTTCTCTCCATCCATCCTTTTTTGGAAAAATTAAAAATGTTTTAGCTTTGTAAGATACATTAACTAGGCTTTAGATGCGAACAAAAATAGATGTTACAGAATTAGAAGCTGAATATAATTAGCTTGGAATCTGAAAACTAGCGATTAAATGCAATTTCTTTCACAGTTTGTAAAGACAAAATTTCTAACTCACGTATCAAGTGTTTTAAAATACGCATAATATTAATCAATCTTACAAATAACCCTTACATATAAACTGATAAAATATGTTATTAAATGATGAAGAATCGGGATTCATATATGTATGTTTCTCGCATAGTGAAAAAACGCGCGGCATATGGAGCCGCCAAATTTCGGACACACGTACTCAGTCCACCCGAAAATTAGCACTTCGAAAGTGGAATTTTAAATTTAAAATTCTTTTTTTTATTTATTTATGTTTGGTGAGAGTTTTTTGAAATTTTTTTTAATAATATAAGCAATTTAAAGGCAATGTGTTGCCACACGGTTAATCGTAAGAGCTCGTAATGTCGTAAACGTCGGCAAACGTAGAAGTACGTAAGCGATTTTAAAGAAATATGTTAGTTACCACTCGCCAAAGTGTAAGATAACTTGTTTTTCATATTTAATCAACAAATCCAACAATTAAAAGAAATGTGTTGCCGCTACATGAAATAATATATTTTTGTCTTCCACGCGCCAGTGAATTGCCAGTTGGCAATGTATAAGGTATTTAACTTTTCTTTCAATTCCGTCTGTCTGTTTCAAACAAGCTAAGCGACTTACAAACAATAAACGCAGTTTCTCATTTCAATTACTACTAATTTTTAGTTGGATGCGCGAAACTGCGGAGCTATCTTCGCGGCTAGTGGGAAAAAAATATATGCACATTATAACTTTCGCTGCTTAAAAATGTCTAGAAATATAGAGAGTTTTAGTTGATTTTAACATAGTTAAATCGTAAGACATTTTTTATGAGTGCTGTCATGATAAGTTGGTGGTTAGTACTTGAGCCGCCCAGAAGGTACATTGTTTAGGGGAGCCAACGGCGATACCGAAAGACCAAGGAAGGCATGTATGTTTGTAAATGTAAAGCGTCTATGTGGCATGGGCGCACTCTAAATATGCGGCTTCCCGAAAGTCTTCTCGAGAGGTTGGTGGTAGGGGAAGAGAGGTAGGAGACCCTCGGAACCGTACCCCCCCCCGAGGTGCTCTCCATGAAAATTGGGGGCGGAATTGAGGGAAGTCGTACCAAAGAACCTCTATGTAAAGAAGGAAAGGCTCCATAGACGTAATGTAAACCACTTTGTCTGCAACGCCGCTACAAAGAAAAGGGAACATTCGCCAAGGGATTTGGCGACGGAATCTGTTGGCAAGAATTTCCCCTCTGTGATATGCCGGTTCTTTGGTACCTAGCCGACATTTTCCCCCTCTCCGACGTGTATAGGAAATTGAGGAACACGGGTTAAGATGAATCGTTCTTTGACTTTTCGATAATTTAAACTCGGAAATGATGAAATATTAGGTGAAGTTTCACTTTCACTGGCTGTTGAACTTCCATTGTCCATATCGCTACTTGAAACCAAAGAACCTATTCTTTGTTTAAACTCTTGCTAAACGTAACGGTCGAACCTGTCCAAACCAACAACTTCGACATTCAGCTTCGAGCTTTGGCGCTTTTTGGCGACAGATATTTCACGCATGCGCAGTTGTTTCCCTTTTCGTTGGAAGGGAGCCACTTCTGCTTCTGCGAAGTTTTCCTTCTTAACAGTACATATTCTTTGGTCGTACTGTCACCTGAATAGTGCTCAAGACTCTTGCCGACGATAGTCGCAATATTGCTCTCCTTGGGACGATGAATTTCGTAGGCTTGTTCTGACCTCATTATCAGGTAAGTGAGATATGTCACAACAAGACTTAAGCTGACAACTGGGAGATCCTTGGCTTAAATCTCGGTGAGATATTTTTCACAATTTTTGGCATCGAAAAATCTTGACATTCTTTACAAAAGTATGTAGTACCAATTGTCTAATATTTCCCTTATTTTCCTAATGTTAATGTTTTCTTCAGCAGACTTGTAACTAGGAGTACATTTTACTTTTTCACTGAATGCAAAGGAAATGTGAATTATTCCATTTATGATCAAATAAACTAAATTGCTTTATTATTATTTGAATTTATTTTCTGTCTGTTATGTTTAATCCAGAGTTTTTTTATGACGAGAGTATGATTAATTGAAGTTTAGTTCCGAATAACTTTGAGTGTTCTCAAGATTGCTACATTTGATTTTTCTTGGGTAATTAAAAAATAACCACAGCATAATAAGATTCATTTATACATTTGAATTAAACTGTGATAATTCTTTTTCCTTTTATGTCTGCATAATTAGAGCCATTATATTTAAAATTTGACATTCGCATTTAAAAACACTCAGCCTACATTAAGTACAACCGAGTCTCTTAAATTCCACCGAATGTGGACTGAAAGGCTGACGAGTTACGGAAACTATCGAGTTTTGCCGAATAAAGGATGAGTTATACAGAACTCGCAATATTGTACTTTATATTAGTCTAAAAAAATACTCTAGCACAATTACAAAATACAAAAAAGTACAACATACCCTAAAGTAATTTCTAAAAGGTAAAAAGAATGCTTATATACAAAACTGCAATTATTAGTAAACCTTTTTACTAAAGCCTTCTGGTAATGCTACACTTTTCGTAAACTCATTTGTCTTCGACATAGACGACGGAGAAACAAAATGTGTATATGACTTCGCTCCTCCAAGTAACAGAGTATTGGTGAACGTTTGCCTCTTTATTGTGATCATCTTTTTACTTTTCGCTCCATCTGTTCGTATTCCGATTGTTCTTCATTTTGATCCTTGTTTGCTTTCACTAACGCGGTTATTTCACCATTTTCTTAAAACATACAGTTTTCATCCTGGAAAATCCATTCTTCAACCTAAATTCAGCGTAACATCACTAATGCGAGGAACTTCTTCGAAGCCTAGAATTTTTTTTTAATTACCTCTCGTCTCTTTTTTAATAACCCCTCGCCTTCTTATCACGTCTTCGCGGTGTAATAGTCAGCACACTCGACGCGTATTCAAGAGGTCCGAGATTCGAGTCCAGGGGAGGGCATTGTTCATATTTCATGTCTCTTGATTCATTCATTCTATGTCATGTGCTTCGAGAAAACCCAATATCTCTACAGTGGCGCCCGAACTAAAAGGTGACGAATAATGATTCTTCCCCACTAGGATTTAGCAATTGGGTCCCTTAATCCCCAGTCTCCCATATAAGGCATTTCTCCAGCCTAGCATGTCTTCGTGGTGTAATGGTCAACACAATCGGCGCGTTTTCGAGAGGTCGCATGTTCGAGTTCAGGCGAGGGCATTGCTCACTTTTCGTGTCTCTTGCTTCAAAAAATCGCAATGTCTCTACAGGGGCGTCCAAACTAAAAAAAGATGGTGAATGATGATTCTTCACCACCCGGATTTGCAGATTGGGTCCCCTAATCTCCAGCCGCCCTTTAAAAGGGGAGTATGTAAGGTATTTATCCGCCTTCTTAGCATGCCTTTGTGGTGTAAGGGTCAGCACACTCGACGCGTATTCGAGAGGTCCGAGGTTCGAGTCCCGGCAAGGGCATTGCTCGTTTTTCTGACTCCCAGTATGAGAAAATCCTAATGTCCATTCTTTCAAAATTTGCTGCCTCTCTTCTGCTTTCCTGAAACTCATTCCTGAATGGCTAGTAACTTTCTCAGAAGAACGAGCTGATCCATGGATGGTTTTCGTGACTTTAACAGTGTGTGACCTGAGTAAGAGCCAGTTTCTCTTAGAACGTTCTCCACGAAGTCATCCCTCTTAGACAGATAGCCATCATGGTTTTGCCACATTCATATAACCTAGCCTAAACTATCTTCATGATCAGCGTAGATACGAACCAGTTTTAAGTAAAAATTCCTCCTTTTCTCTTCCCTTGGGTAAATAAAATTCATACGATTTGCCATATCTAACTAACTCAACTAATCTAATCTGATCTGAACAGATATAGATCTAAATAGATCTAAAAATATGTATTCGTTCGTCGTCATGTAAGCCTATAGTTCTGCTATGTAAAGCATGTGTCTCACTTGTTTGACAGTAATATCAGAATAAGGCTACGTATTTTAACAAGGAGAGGAGTTCAGCACTGTATCTGTTGTTCGTATGGGCCTTGGCATCTTGTAGGCGGCTGTTCGACTTTACGCAGCTCCGTCCCAGTTTTGAAAAATCCTTTC
>KK119217.1:198984-230309 GCA_000611955.2 Stegodyphus mimosarum | reverse complement strand
TTTCCTACTACTCATATGTGATGTTATAAAGGTACTGACACTTTCTGTAAATATACACGAATTTTGTAACTATTACCAAATTTAAATTTTATATGACCGACGTAAAATCATAGCTAGTAAAAGTTTAAATTCATTGCCCCACCCCCCCAAAAAAAATAAAAAAAAGCACATAAGACATATGACAGACCTATGACAAAAATTGAATAAGATTTTTAAGTTTGAGACCATCTGTAAGAGCCGTAAAGGAGATTAAGAAAATCTTTTCATTTTACGTAAATAAAAATGACATACCAATTTAGAAAAAAGTCGCTGAAGTTAATAAATTATGTAGCGAACCCAAACTATACAGACTGCACGAAAAGTAACCGCCGAAAATATTTGCGACAAAAGCATCGCGAAAATAAAATGTCTCGTAGAAAACATCGTCGTACAAAACATTTGCGGACAAAAGAATGCAAAGAGAAAACATCGCAGTTTTAAAACAAAATATCGTGAAATATCGTGTCGTGAAAATATCGTGGTAAACAATAAAGCATCTGCAAATCATCGCATGACAATAACATCGAGGGTATGTGTTTTCAGGCTACAAAAGTTGTAAATGTATATTCGCATAATAATTAAAAGCTAGAAGGAATGAGAAATATTTTTATATATATATATTTATATTTTTATATTTATTTTATATTTTCGGAAACCTAATAAATATTTGGGCTAAAAGACCAAGACGGAAACTTAAGTATTCAGAAACTGAAAAAGGAGTAAGTAGAAAATTTATGCTAGGCGTAACAGTTGAAGAAAATTCGGACATATGTAGTTAAATCTTAAAGGTCGTTATTCAATTAATTTCATTTATAAAGCTGTATTGGTAGTTTTTCATAAAAGATATGCTGTAAAAATGGTTACAAAAGGAAGGATGAGTAAATGCAATGAGGTTACCTATATTACAATTATTTAATTAATAATCAAATTGTAAAATAATTTTCTTTCCCTTTGTTTATACGATATTCTTTTTTAAACAATACTTTTCACTAAAAACTCCAGTTCAAATTTATAAAAGGGATTGATTAAATAAGGACCTTTAGCAGTTTAACTACACAAGTTTAGAATTTTATTAACGTGTAAGATCTACTGTCTAAATCTTGTGTGAAATCTGGAGAATAGTGACTGCACAGAAAAAGAGTGAAAACTACCCTTTATTGCACTTTTTAAATTATTTACATTGCGTCAGATATTAACAAGTAGTAGAATAAAGCTACAGGGCTCAGACCATCCCGTTTCCTAGCAGAACTTTCATAAGTTTAGTGACAGCAAAATAACAGCTGTTACGCCACGTTTAATCAGCAATAACTGCTAAGCCGAAGCTCGCGCTACAACACGCACAACGTTTTCTCAGACTGTCTAACTTTCCGTTCTAGAACTTGATAGTTAAACGTTTTTTCCCACTGGTAGAATTTGTATTTCTTTACGCTCGCTACCAAACTTAAATATTCTGGCATTGACAATTAGAGGAATGAAAGCTTATAGGAAGGCAATTCAAATTAAATTTAACTAGTTATTTAAAATAAATATAAAGCCCTACAAACCGTTATTCATAGCATTAATTTTCTGTTCATATTCGGTTTTTGAATGCTTCAGTATCTTTCTTGCTTTTTTTAACCAAAATTTATTCTTCATTTCAAAAATATAAAACATGTGCGTACAAATAATTCTCACTCCTTCTAGCGGTCACAAATTATTATGCCACTACTCGATTATAACGTTTAAAGCGTGAAAAACGGAAAAATATATGTCTGCGATGATTTGTAGGTGCTTTATTTTTTACCACAAAATGTTCTATGACTATGTTTTAAAACTGCGGTGTTTTTTGAACAGCTCTATTTTCGACGACAATGTTTTAGAATTGCGGTGTTTTCTTGTTGTTTGTTTTCCACGTTGTTTTTTACGACGATGTTTTAGAATGGCGCCGTTTTCTCCTTGTTTTCTTCCACTTTGTATTGTGATACGATATTTTCGCCTTGCATTGTCCTCTCCCCGACGGTTTCGCCTGTAATATTTCGGTAACGTATAAACACATTATCCAATATCTAATTATACATATATATATATATATATATATATATATATATATTCATTCTTGAAAAGGACATCATATTCGTGTAATCTAAGAGTATTCATATTCTAAAAAAGAGTGGGGAACTTTCCGTAATTACTTATAAAATGAATTCAAAATTATAAAACTGCATGATAATATTAATAAAGCAATTTTAGCATTTGAAAGCCTACGTATTACTTTTATGAAAATTCTGTCAACAGCATGTTGTTTGTTGTTGTTGTTGACTAATGCTCACTTTTCTGACTTATAATCAGCCCAAGCCCACGAAATTTCTCGTGGCAAGGAGGGCAAGATTACGCTTCTCATTGGCAACAGCTTAGAGCACCTTACATCTGGGTCGCCGCTTTTTCGGATGGCACAGACTGCCCTTTCACCCTCCATCGATGGGGAATAGCTGATATAATTTATACTTTGTAATCGATCACGAAGCCTCGATGTTTCGTTTACGTTTTATGTGGAATTGTTGTAAAGTTGTATATAGAAAATCTTTCAGAAAGGTAAAGGGCCTATTTTCATATTTAACTTTTTTCTTGTTATATACGACACTGGACGCAATGAAAATAAACCTGTACGTACAGTCAATCGTTTCCATTATTCGTATTCATCGTGAGACCTTTATAAAAGTCTTAATAAGCAGAAATTTTCTAATACTACTGATACAGTGATCGAAAGTATTGATACGCTTAGTTTAGTTCTCTTGTTAATAAAAAACAACAATCGTGTATGTAAAGAGTCTAAAAAGTAATGAAAATTATTATATGTCTGTATTGTTGTTTAAACAGAAGTAATGCATTATTATAAAATAGATATTAGAATCTAGTAGTTTTGTACGTGCGATTTAAGTTTTGAATGGTAGAGCGCGTGAGGAAAAGAATCTTTGATTTTTATTTAATTGAAAACTTCGTAATCGATAAACAATGCCCACTTGCTTATCGATGACACAAGTCTTTCTATCGATGGTGAAGTGCAGTCTGTGCCATCCGAAAAACAGGCGAACTTACAGATGGTAGTGCGACTTAGCTCAGTTCCGTCCCCAATTTTGATGGAGAGCCACCCGGGGGGCGTAATGGCAAACGGCACATTCAGTTGAACAATGTTAAACGAATTACGCACACTGCGCATGCCCAGAAGAGAATTTGGCGCAATTACGACTTTGGCGTCATTTTAAAAGAAGACAAATATGGTATATGGTTGATGTTCTGTTATCTGGACGTAAACTGTTCGGGGTTTTAAAACTTGTTAGGTTGTACGTTGCTTCATTACTTAAGTGTAAATATCAATTGTAAACTCTCCAAATTTTTGTTTAAGAAGGGTTACAAAACAGAAACATTACATGATGTTGTTTATTGATTGCACTGGAGCTGAATGTTTATTGACTGTATTTTTGAGTAATAAAAGCAATTGATTATTGACCATGCGTTCTATTCATAAATACTTTAACAACTTAAGGACTACATCTACTTTAAATGACTGAATGAAAGCCAAAGAAATTATTACAAATAACTTATATTAAATGTAATGTTTGTGAACAAAATAAACCAAAATGAAATGAAACAGAAGGAAGTGCAATAAGCACAAAATGGTGTCCATAGTATTGCATCGTAAAGAGTCGCTAAGGCCTACACGATGAACAGGCTTGTGTAGGGTTGTTTATTTTTATTCGCCAGAATTTTTTTCCACGCCAACGGTACACTATTGAGCACGCGCAGTAAGTGAAATTCGTTAACATTGATCAACTCAATGTGCGGTTTGCCATTACGCACCCGGGGGTGGGACGAGTCTGAGATTCTCCCACCCCTCTTGCCCTACCAGCGACCTCTCGAGAGGACTTTCGGCTCGCGGCATATTTAGAGCCGGACGGAGACGCTCGCCGCAAATGTCGCACGGGCACTATACATTTACAAACATCCGTTTACAAACATTCTCCGAGATTCGAACCCAGGCTCTTTGGCACGGCAGTCAGCGATGCTAACCACTGTACCGGTCGGGCACCTTCATCAAATGTAACACAGTTATTAATTACAAAACGTTGTACACTATTCAGTCACAGAATAATATAAAGGGGAAAATTAACTCATCGTTCCTATTTATTTTAACCGACTTCTCAAAAGAGCTAAATAAAGAAAAATATGTAAAATTCAAATTTCTTAATTAAATTTTTCTGCCAGTTTTTGTGGTACGTGAGTTGAGCGTTTTGAGTTTCATTTTTTATAATAAGTTTAAACTGTTACTAAATGTAACTACACGAACCGAACAATACTATCAAAATTTGATTTCGTAATTTCTGCGAAACTGTTATTATACATTTAATAATGATGAATGATATATTATGATTATATATTATAAAATGTAAATGATAATATTTGACTATTCACGTATATACAGAAATTTGCAATGTATTTCTTTTTGCTTAGTAGGCATAATTCACCCTCTCTTGACTAACTTGAAATATATAGCTATTTGTTGATATATTCCACATATGTTTTTTTGAAAATATTCTGTCATCCCATTTTTCTTAGTAGCAATTCGTTTCCTCGGAGAAACGTATTATATTTGTATTAGACTTATATATTTGTATTAGACTTGCAATAAAACTCTGTTCCTTCTCTGTTCTCAAGCTGTTTGATGCGCATATGAATTTCAGTTCCGTCTTGTTGTTTTCTTAAACATAAATCTGAATATATATATAACAGTATTTCCAAGGTTATGCTAGTATAAACAATCCTTTTCGAGGAATTTATTTTTCAAAGAAAAATACATTTTAATGTTTCGATTTCTGTCTGTCTCTTTTTTTTCTCAATAGTCAAATATTCCTTTTGTAATATTTGGTTCTCAGAATATGAGAGCAGAGCTAATACAAGTATTTTATTCAGTAGTAAGGAATTCTTGCCTTTTCCTCTGCTTATTCTTGTGGTGTAATTGGTAGCAAGTCCAGCTGGCAGTCGAAACATCCATGTTTCGAATCCCTGCTAGAAGCACAGTTGATTTTGCTGCTTCCTCTTCAAAAATAAATATAAAAAATAATAATTAATAATGAAAACAAAAACCTAAAAGGTTTCGGATTTTAAATTACGTCCAAAGGGGCATTCTTTTAACATTTTGTGTGTTACCTTTATTTATTAAATATCATATTCTTCGGACTTAAACCATAAAATTCAGTTCAAGAGCAATATCGCAAAATAATTTTAAAACGAAGAATCTTTAGAATTTTTCATACAGTCTCACGCGCTGGAGATGAAAATGTTTTTTCTGTACAACATTGCTCTTTCTCGCTTTAAAATCCTTGAATTTGTTAATCAAAAATTAGTTAAAGTTTTACAAAATATGAAATCGACAATAAAACAAATTCGAAATATCAAATTTGGCTTTCCAGATGCCCGTATTCTCAGGATTACTTTATTCAAAATTGGATGGCAGGTACCGTTGTTTTATCACAATGCGATAAACATATATACATTTATGCAGATTCTTCATTATTTCATTTCTTTAAGTATAATACAGGGCGATAATATATGGTGGCAACAATTTGAAAAGTGAAAAAACGATTTAATTTCTCTTCGGCAAAATGCCGAGGAGAAATTAATAGTCCTTCTGGGTAAATTGCCCTTTGGACTGATAAATAAATAAATAAATAAAAGTCGCTGTAATGGAGTCCAAAATAAAGGTGATAGACGGTAATTCTTCACCACTTGAATTTGGTGAACCGGGTCTCTGACTATGTCAAGAGCCCTTTGAGTGGGAAGAATAGAATGTAAGGAATTATAACCTTTCCCGTGTACAGTTCCTTGATGTAAGCAGTTAGTATGACCACCTAGTAATCTCAGCAAAGGTCTCATATTAAGCAGCGAAAAATTAAACAGACCTCAAGTTAAGAAATACAAAATTTAAAAGAAACCTCCTGTTAAGCAATGTAAAGTTCAAAAAGCCTATTGTTAAACAATGCAAAATTCAAAAGAAACTTTCAAAGAAGTAATAATAAATCAAAAAAATTCCAAAACGTAATACCTCTAATAAAATACCTCTATTTCATATCTTTAATGAAATATATCTGTCTGATATCTCTAACGAAAAACGTGCAATGTGAATTTCATAAAAATGGAAGAACGAATGAGTTTATGTGGATCAATATTGATCATGCCTTTGTTAAAATAGTAGCGTTCTTTATTTTATTTCGATGGTTTTTTTTTTCTTGTACGAAGTAAAGAAAGTATTGTAAACGCGAAAAATTCCGGTTACAATATTTAAAGAAAATATCCATTTTGACCGCTATCGAAAGTAATTTAACTAAGCTTTTGCGTGACATCTGTACGTAAGGACAGATAAAGGACTCTTTTTCCCAAAACGAATTATAAAACTAATTTAAAATGGATTCAGAAGAGATTTCTTTCGTTGCGTCTGCATGTACATACACGTATGTATGTATGTATCTTGCATAACTGAAAAACGAGTAGCTTTAGAACGTTGAAATTTTGTATATGGGACTGATATAGCATGTAGCACAAGCATGGAAAATATTAAAAATGCTTCTAATCTTATCACATGGACAGGCGTTATAGAAATGCATTTTTTATTAATAAGGAAACTAAAAACTGACAATTTAAAAGATTCATATGCCTTAATGCATCATACAGAACTAGCACTAGGCATTTTCCCAGGCACTAGGCAATCTCTTTGAATCCTGAATTCTGCTGCATAGTGTCTTTCTAAATTCTGCTTCCAGTGCCTTCTATAAATTCTAAAAAGTTATGATATTTCTAGATTTTGTTGCTTAGTTTGTCACTAAATTCTAAAAATTCTGCCACATTAGCTTTATAACCAGCCCTTACCATATATTTCATATTTCTTCTGAATTTTGATATTGCTAAAGAAATAAAATTAGCAGCTTTTTCTATACATTCTAAATACAGTTTCTTAGTTGTTTTTCTCGTTTTTTTTAGAATAACAGAAATCCTTAATTAAATCAAAAAAATTTAAAAGGAAATGTGTTGAAGAAAGAAACTGAATACATAAAGAAAACTATTCTTCAAAGATATGTACAGTTATTATTATGTAAATTACTCAGTTTATGATTTCAGCCTTTACTATAGTTCCCATTTCTACATATTTCCGCATATGATAGAGTTACTGAGCGAGCTTAAACTAAAATTAAATTGTATAGTCTTTGACCACTAGTCCACATTTTTAGTTTGAATTGGACTGTTCTTGTTTAATTATATCACCACGAGCTGTAATTGATTTTGTTAGCATCAGAACATGCCTTTATGTTCTAAGTTCTTTTTAAATGAAAAGGTTTATTTAAACCTTTGTCTGACATTGTAGTTACTTTCAGACATAGCGATAATTTGCTTCACATCTGTTGGGAGGTTTTAGACTTTTACCAGATCTATAAACCCTTATAGCTGTATTGTAGAGAGTTTGACAAGTTAGGCGATAAAGCACGCAGAAACTAGTGAGAACACTGGTTTGCGTATTGAGACAATTTTCTGATTGTTAAAAAAGATGCTTAAAGAGAAGAATCGATTTAAATTAGCGAAAATATCTGGGAAGGCTTCAAATTAAAAAGACGCATAAATACTTTGTTGAGTTTTGCTGTTACAAAACACAAATGTTTTGTAGCTTTTAATGTGTAATTATCCTAATATCGTTTAAGAATCAATGTCATAAATTACATGTATTTTAAACTGTGAAATTTTATTAGATTGTGATTTTAATAGTTTTTTTAACAAATATTGTTAAAAATAAATAAAATTTCATATTGACCCTGTAAATCCATAATGACTAAGGTTATCTAACTACCTAATTTAATTATATATAACTAACTGCTTACCCTTTAAAATTATAATATTAAAGCTAGTTATTGCCTTTCATTAATGCTTACCCAGGTCACAAGATAAAACACAAAAATGTAGAAATTCATGTAAAGCATATTCTTTGTGTCTAGTCAGACCTAAAACAATACAAAACAACTTATCACCTGTAGTGCTTTAGTGGCTTATTGGACCTACACGAAATATAGTTACTAACTGAGACAGACAGAGCCCAACTAATTTTTAAATCTTGCCAACCGTGCCTGCATCAGGCCTTTTAGGTTTGTTCTAATCAGCAGGTCTCTCTCTAGGCAAGCAGCAGCGTTGACAGAGCGATCTTTTGTTATGAATCATGCTGATTATGATCTTACTTCTCATTTTAATCTATGCCGCTTGACATAAAATCTACTTGCTATTTACTAAACCTCTAGACTGAGCAAATGAAACATTAAAAAAATTAAATGAAACATTAAAAAAAATTCAACATAAAGCTAACTGTTAGCAAAACAAAATTTGAATTTATTCTCAAGCTTTTTTAATAATTTTGTTAATTAATTCATGTTTAATAATAATTAATCTTACTTATGGATCTATTTCCTTTTTAGGATGGTATTACAAATGTGAAGTTCAGGCATAGATAATATTTTTAATTGAATTATTCAGTTCTTATTTGCTCATAGGTCCTTAATTTTTTTCATTAATGGTCCTTAAAAGTCCTTAAGAGTACTTAATTTCCGTGTGCAGAAATGGGTACGAACCTGTATTAATATCCCCTTTTTTTTATTAAACTTACTTGGTTCCTTCTTCTAGAATTCGAAATTTAATTAGACTTAATATACAAATGCAATTCGAACATTTTTTATAATTTAATTTTTAAATTTGTATTTTTTAATAATTTTTATAAATTTTTCGAAAAACATTTTTAATTATAACCTATAAAATTTTTACCATGCTCCTAACGTAGATGCATTTATAAGGTCACCAATTTATTTAAAATTTCCTGATATATATATATGAATTTACATATTGGCGAATTTTGAAATTTGGCCTCTTTGTTATAAGCGGTAATAGCGCCAAATGTGGTTTACGCACTTTGTTAAAATTATTTGAAATTATGAACGATGACTTTTTTCCGCTCGTGTACAATCACAAAAAAAGGAAAGGAAAATAGGTTGTTATGAATTAAGAAGTTCGCCAAGAGAATTATTCTTGGCACAAACTGAAAAAAAAATGCACCAAGATAAATTTTTTAATTTGTCCGCAAATTTCTCACAAAAAATTACAAAATTTTATATCTAGGCATAATTTGAGTCGTAGAATCGAAATTTGGAGAAAACTGGTATGTTGTTACAGGAAAGTCCGATTTTGTATCAAAATACCTATACTAGAACAATGTTATATATAAATCTAATATGTATCGAAAGTCGCGGTTTCGAGACGTCAAAACCGCAATTTGAAGTTCGTCAATCGGCCCACTATAACGGAAGATATAGAACTGTCCCCCCTCCGTTTTTGTTTTTGTTTTTTTTTTCCTCAGTGTACATTAACTTATTTCGAACCATTAAAATGCAGAAGTTTGTTCTTGTCTTTTTCCTTCCATTTTCTTGCAACTTTATACTTCACAGTGCTTCAGAACATGTAACTGCAAACCCAAACGTGCCACAGGTATCTGTTCTTATCCTAAACGTCATTCAAAGTGTCACCAATTATTAGCTTGCACTTTTAAGAAAGAATAATTTTATCATATTTTTTGAAATCCATTCCTGGATTGTAATAGTTCTTTCAAGCCGTTTAATTGGTTTTTTGGATTCTGCTTTTTTCATCGATCAGTACTATTAGTTATTCTCCTGGTTCATTGATTCTATCAACTTGATTCTTTATCTATTAAAAAGTAAATAAAAAACTGTGTGTTTTAACAATTGTGTGTATTCATTACTTACAATCTGCTGATTATTACAGCAAACTAATTAGTAACTACTATAAATATTAGTGTTTCAGCAATTGCTTATATATTTTAATTTTTTAATCTGTGGATTATGATAAGACTCATATTATCTGTGTAATCTGTGGATTATTTTATTACTTATAATATTATAGAATAAGAGCGTAGCTTGGTTTTTTAGTAATACCTAATACTATTGAACTACTATTAATATTGTTTTTAGTTTTGCACAATTCTCAATTTAATATCATGTGCGTTGTACAAAATGCATTAAGAATTCAATCATTTCTGTCCACTTTTCATATAAATTGCCTGTAATTCTCTAGTTCATTTTTAACAACAATGCGTTTTCATAATACTATAATCTTAGCTGTGGTATTTGGCCCAGTACTAGTCCGACGTAGGACTCGCCTGTTTGTGTTATCTTCCTTTCCTGTAATTCACGGGTGTAATATTAGTCGCTTTTGTGATGCACTCTGAGAAATGCCTTCGAGCATGAGGTCGCAAAATTACAGGTCTTTTCGCTTATTCCCGACTTCTTAATCACACTAGAAATGGATAACTTATCTTAAACGCAATATTTTCACCTAAGCATTTATTTGTTCAATATTAGTTCTGAACGGTATGAAAACTGCCCTGATCTGTGCAATAGTTAGCGTTGCTGCCTCCCGTATCTTTTAGACCCAGGTTCAAATCCTGAAAGAGTGGTTAAGACTTCTGAAGCCTGCGAAGTCATCCCGGGTTTGACCCCAGCTGAACAGGTTGGCTGATTGGCTTTTATGGTTTTCTCACTACATAACATGAATAGAGCCAGTTTACCTTAAAGTCCTTCACGAAGTCATCTGTGTAGGCAGACATTCTATGTGTGCTTTCCATATTAAGATAACGTATGTAATGTAATCGAATTCGAGAAAACTTGCTATTTTAATCTTGGTGTACAATCTCTTTGCGGTTGAGAACACGTAAAATGCATGGCAAGCGGAAAGTCCTCTCGATCAGAAGGCCAAGGGGGATTAGGCCCTTAGGGATTCTCCTACAAAATTTGAATGAACCTCGCCAAAGTCGTACTTTCACCCATTAGGCACCCAAATATCATGCTAATGACGAATGAAGTCCTGGGATTTTTGACTTGTTCTAGTGTTATTGTCAGACAAGTGAGGTTAAGTCACAACAACAAAGAATACTGAGGAACCGGTGAGATAACTAATGCATGAAGCTTCAATAAGAGCATTGCTGATGTGTCAAGAAGTTTCCGCAAGTAGACGACAGCCTGACCACAAAATGTTTTCCAACATTCTAAACTGGACCTAAGTAGGCAAGAAACTGGTGGACCGAAAGGATATACGACGCTCAGACATGGATATTCATCTTCAACCTTGCTGAAGGCAGATCCGACACACAAATGAGACCTGTTGTACGTCGCGTAGGTGTGCTCTCCCACTGTCTGCAAAATATTAAACGAAAAGTGCTTATTCCATTCCGTTTTGCACTCATGTTCCCACAACGGAAGTTAACCCACTGCGCATCGGACCCTGCCGGTCATTTTTGTAACGGAGTACACTACTATGGCATATTTTATAGTATTTTTCCGAAAGAGCCTTTTCCAGATTTGCTTCAGAAAGTTTCGTAATTTTGGTCTGCCAATCCATTTTAAACGCGAAATTACCCGAATGCCATTTAGGGGACAATATGGAATTGTCGCGGTGGGCCTGTCGGTTCACCACCTCGAACGAACGATCACAAAAACTCAAATACTTCTTATGCTGACATTTTTAGACCTTTGTTTGCAAAACTCCATATGAGTCTGCTGAGAATTTCATATGCTCAAATATATCGTGTGTTATATATGTGCGAGAAATACTTGGCTACTTGAATCTGTACGCCAATTACTCCATTGATACTTCGAAGCATGTATTAGTATTGGAGGACAATTTTTGAAAACTGGGTGGTAGAGCACATGAGCTTGTAAACTGAGTGATACAGCACATCCGAGCGCTTTTTGTAAACTGAGCCAGAACACACTACAAAACTTTCGAAACTTATTATCATACAAAGGAAAACTTGGCAACGATGCTGTAACAAACCAGCGTATGTTTTCTTTCATATCATTTTGCCTTTGCTTGTGTATCAGCGCACTTACAACCATGCATTGTTATATATTTTACTTTCACTTCAAATTTTAAATATGCCCTAAAATTAGTATTTAGCGTTCAAGTTGACTATTTACTAATGTCTGCATATAAAAATTTGTTTCTACTTCGAATAACATTTCCATTTAAAATTAGGATATTAAAAATGTGAGAATTCGGCTTCAACATCCTCATGATAATGTGTTTTTTTTTCAGGTGATATGAAGTGTTTTTCAGAGAGTTATGAAGAATGGATAAAATAAAGGAATGCGATACTTGGGTGGGCATCGCTTATGCTAGTCTGAAAGGTGAGCTCAAAATATGAATTCTCATAGTTTTTCAGCGCATTATAATATGATAAAGAAATGATTTACAGACTTTTTGTGTGTGTGTGTATCTACAGCTGAAGAATATTATATTTAATTCTAGTTTAACTACATATCTGGCAAATTTATTAACAGTTAGAATTCGGATTCTGTGTTTACTTTCATACACCCTTTTTCACCCTAATTTTCGATGGGAAAAAATCGAGAGAGGAAATTTTCGGAAATAAACAGCTTTGAAGAGAGTGAAAGGAAGAACTTTTATAAATAAAACGTTATATGAATTAGATATAATAACATTATTATTAATTATTATCATCAAAAATATTTTTATTACACTCAATGCCATAAAACCTTTTGTACTAAGATATAAATGTCGTATTCTAAAGAAACTTGGTTTTATTCTTTGCATTTTTTGTGTCCACACAGTTTCCCGCTTCCGCCAGTTGACCTATGATACATCGCTGCTGGTGTCCTCCTTATTTTTACCTGTACTGTACCTGTCATTAGCCAGGCTTTATTGCCACAACAAGTGCAATTTGTGTATTAAATATATGAAATTTTATAATACCTATTGTCCTTTGCATAATATATAATACTCTTTATCCCGTTGAAATAAAAATTACTCTTTATTCCAGATGGTAATTTTGTTGCCCATCCTGTCAGTTTTGATTTGGTTTCTCTTCTGCGCTACAGGAAACGAAATCTGCAGTTTCAACCGCTTGTGCACATGTCGGAAATCTCACCACGAAGTCATATGTAGGGGTGTTCCTTTCGCCAAATTTCCATTGTTACCCTCAGAAGGAATTTATCAGGTATAAATTAATAGATATCTTTGTAAAATATAAAAGTATTAATATGGTTATCTTTCATTTAAGTGAACACTTACACTGTATGTATTACAGCTCAGATATATATTTTCGAACTCATTATTTAAGTTAAATCTAATTTACTTATTTATGTTTACATATCTCATCACTGAAATTGTTACTTCATGAAGAAATTGCAATTTAATCTGAAATGGTAAAATATGCTGGGATGTTCAAACTTACAAGACATTCGCACATTACAGGCCAGAATGGTACCTTGAAACAGTAGAAAAATACAGACTGAAACACCGAGTTTTGTAATTATTCATTGTGTCTCTTTTTACTGAAGTTCGTGTAAAAAGAGAAAACTCATATCATCACTTTTTAGAATTCGATAACAGCGGAATGGTAGCCTATCGGGACCTTGGATTATCTTAAGGTTCAATTGTTGCTAGAAATAGTCCACATCCAATGCATTTTGTGACAATTTGTTATCGATAGGTCCAGGAGGCCACCAGGGAATTTTCCTGATTTCTTGATTTTCGTAGTTTTGTCCATGTGTCAATTGAGTATGAGCCAATTTTTCCTTTAGAATGTCTTTGAAGAAGGCATCCCTTCTTTTAAGCAGTAATGAGATAGTTAATGGGAAGTACTGAGTTCGTAAATGGACTTTCGAAAGTAGGTACAGTACAATTATCTTCACTGTGTGACGACTCTGTTCTCGCTAGCAGCAGGTAGAAAACTATCCTTTGTTGAGAATTTTAGTTCTTCCGTGCACTTGTGTTTAGTGTATGATTTGCACACTATATTAGTCAAGCCTTTTTAATTTTCCAATGCTATTTGTCCTCTGATTCGTTACGTTTTAAAACGGCATTATATGAGCTAGAGGATTATTGGTCAATGTGTCAGGACTGAGTGTTCGGTGCATATTCTTGGCAAACATCTTCGTGAACAGCTTAAAGTCCTGATCTTGAACAGGGAGCTGAATGCAGCTATGTTCTGTGGTAGGATACTGTGATTAAGTTGGAGAATAACTGCACTTGAAAGGGATTTAAAATCCTCTTTTATTAAATCACTATTACGTACAACCACTTCCCAACTCGGTAGGGATACAGAAAGTAGAGACCGCACTTGGGTCTAAAATGAACAATCAAATTTAAACTAAAACTAAATAGAAATTAAGTAGTTGTTGCTCGCAGAGCTACAACGCGAGGTTGGCCTCTAAACTAAATGGTGCATAGCAAGATTTACTAATACTGCCGCACTTGGAATTATTTCAATAAGCAATCACGCAAAAGCAATATGGCTTTAGAATTTAAATGCTAGCTAGTCAGGAGGACGTTGAATAGCGTGATCGTGGTCTGAGACTAAAAGCTCTTTCACACTGAGAGGTTTCTTCCTCTTGCTTAAATATAACTTATCTCCACTTCAAATTAGCATAAAGCTGAAAACGCGCGCCTCTTCTAACCGGAAGTTGAAAATGAGAACATATAGAAAAGAATAAATTAAAATAAAACTTTGTTAGTTTAACTAAAACCTTACAAATGATCTCCCTGAAATCAAAAGGTGGGTTTAGTGACAGACCTCCTGCAGATCTCTAAGATTCTCTAAAACCGCTCGTGAAGTTGCCAATTTTGTAATGTCAAATACAGATGTTACTGGACAATTTATTTAGTTATTGCTTGATTATTATTAGGGCGTACTGCCTCATACCTCTTGTTGGTTCTCTGGCTTGTGTGAGAAAGATACATGAATGTTTTTATCTTCATGTGAATCGCCGCGGAGAATGGAGGGTGCCACGTACATTGGTGCTATCGGGTTCGCATGTCCGGTACTTTGGCCTAGCCACTATTACATTATGAACGTTTTAATGCCCATGGCTATGCCGTAACTTCAAAGGCTCGATCACCACACGTTTAAACAGAATAGTGCAAGATCATCCAGTTTAACTGATTTGAAACTAATATGTTTTATCAAGTGTAAAAAGAGTGTTCAGTAGGCCATAAATGTAAGTATCTCTGTACGAATCAATTTTTATCATTAACATCTACGTCATTATCAAGGATTATTTTATCACATATAATACAATATTAGTTTTTTTGGCATTTTATGATTATCAAAACCTCTACGTAAAATCTCCAACTCATTGCCTACTTTGTGAATTCGCAAAACATAAAACATTTGCTTGACTATCTTTATGGTTCATACATTGTATTCTGTTCATACATGATACTAAACAGAAGCACTGCGAGAAAAACAAGGAATTTTAGAAGATCAGTCAAAAAGCTATATTGCCGATATTTACATTTTTACAATTATTGGATATTGTTGAGAAAAATGACGGTTAAATATAAAGCGTGTAAATCTGCATGTACATAAATACACGTATACACGTATCGCACGGGGATGTGTGTATTAATTATTGTTGCGTGCGATGATTCAAAATTATCCAAAATATAGCAATTCGACTGACAGCTCAAATAGCCGTAATATATTAATGAAAATGTACCATTTCTTTTATGTCTTAGCTTTATCTTTTTAAGAGTTAATTTTATGCTCTCTTGAATGATGATAAAATTTTTAAAAAATTATTTCTGAACGCTATTATTATCATTTCCGTTAGCGTTCTTATTAACATCAGTACAGCATGACCGTGAACACTATGCTTTCTATTAAGGAAAAGTAAATCATGACTTTTGATATCAGAAGTGCTTAATCAGTAGAATTTATTATTGGAGAAAATTTTTAAGTTTTATATAGAATTTAATTTCTAATCTCTAAATACCATGAAAATTACCTTTCCATTTCAGGTGACTGTGATACGTTCAGGAATAGAGGCTCTAGAAAATAATTTTTTAGCGGGTTCCAATATCGCTTCATTGCACCTTATGCAAAATAATATCATACATATAGCTCCAAGAGCCTTCAATGGATTAGAAGATATAATCACAACGCTGGATTTAAGTCAAAATAAGCTTCAAGACTTTCCACTGCCTGCTCTTCGCCCCTTGAACAATCTTCAATGGCTGAATTTGCATGGTAATCATATTGACGATATCCACAGCTGGAAATGGTCTCAGCTGAATTGTAGACCCGTTCTGAACAGCTTGTTTCTTGGATCCAACCACATCACAAGTATACCTGAAGGTGCTTTTGCCAAGCTGACAAGTTTAAACCTCTTGGACCTTGAAGGAAATATCATACATGACATTGGTAGTCATTCCTTGCCAACTTCCCTGAGATCGCTCTCGCTTTCCAACAACATCCTAAAAAAAGTGCCTCTTCATGCAATTTATACTCTTAAAAACTTAAGATTCTTGTACTTGTCAGGAAATCTTTTTCGCAGGCTTCCATGCCCGTTTCACCTTCACGCAACATGGATAGAAAAAATGGAAATCAGCAATAACATGTTAGTTCAAGTACCAGAATGCGTTTTCAACGGTTCGTTTACTATAAAAGAACTGCATTTGGATTTTAATTTCTTACGGACGTTATCAGCAAGAAGTTTCAAAAATACACGGCTGGAACGTTTAGTGCTAGCAAACAACCGAATAACTGCTATTCATTCTGATGCCTTTGTAGGTATAGAGACAACACTGAAGACTCTAGATCTGAGTTTCAATCTGATGGAACACTTTCCATCGGCGATTAACGATCTCAAATCTTTGTTGTACTTATCGCTTAAAGGAAATCTTATATCTGAGCTAGAAAGAGCTGACTTACATGGATGTAGAACTACGCTTGAGATGTTAGATTTATCTGGAAATATTTTCCAGAATGTTCCTAAGAATACACTTAGGCACTTGACGAAACTTGTACGCCTCAGCCTTCAGGACAACAGAATACAAAAAGTTTACCGTGATGACTTTGAAGGCTGGGGTAAAACTTTAACAACCTTAAGTTTAGCAAATAATAGAATGACTTACTTATCAGGTGGAACGTTTACTTATCTACCAAAACTCAAAGAATTAAAGCTTTCATTTAACAACTTAATGTATTTAGATGCAAATGTGTTCATTCCACTTGCCAAAACTCTGGAAGTTCTTGACTTGAGTTCTACGTTTACGAAATACAATCATCCAATAGAAATATTTTTGCGAAATTTAGAACGATTGGAATGGCTCCAGTTGGACCATAATAATATATCTAAAATTTCAGAGTTGTGTTTTAATTCTTTAACCAAACTGCGTCACTTAGATATTAGTAGCAATGACTTAGTAGATGTGCCATACAATTTATTCCTAGCTCCGAAGCATATGTACCTCAGTGCCATCCACATTAGCAACAATGAGCTAAGAATTATAAATACTGCAATGTTTGATAGTGTTCAGCACGTGACGACTATTGTTTTATTTGGTAACAAAATTTCGGAGGTGAAGAGCTATGCTTTTGCTCACTGTTCATATTTAAACACTGTAGTTCTATCAAAAAATCATTTGACATCCATTGCCCCTTCAGCTTTCTGTAATCTTACGAGGCTGTCTAACATTTTCTTACAAGATAATTTACTTGAGACGTTTTCCCTCGATATAATTGATGGTGATACATCTCAGTTGTATATTAATTTGTCTAATAATGCACTGAGTGAATTAAACGGAAATAATAACTCTACATTGTTTACCGTAAAGGTTAGGACACTGGACCTCACAAACAATCAAATATCTGTGATACCAGATAATTTTATTGTCGCATTGTCGAAATATCTTTTATATTTATTTTTATCAAAAAATCAAATCCCAGATATCAAATTTCCGTCACTGCCGATATTACAAGTGTTAGATTTATCCTATAATAAGCTCTCTAATTTAACATCTGACAATTTCGTGTGCTGTCCTAATATTCAATTGTTGATGCTTAACCACAACTGCATATCAAGCATTTCCGAAGGAGTACTAGGATCCATGAAATATTTGCGTATTCTCGACTTAAGCAACAACAAATTAAGTTCTCTTCCCCAAAATATATTTTCTAATACAAAATTAGAAAAATTAAATTTATCACGGAATAACTTCGCTCAACCTTCGCTAGAAAGTCTCACAGCTGTTCGAGAAACATTGAAACATCTCGATTTATCCTTAAATGAAATTGAAAATATATCTTCTGAAAGTTTCTCGACTCTTACTAAACTGCAAGCCTTAAATCTGTCTTCCAACCACATATCTTTCCTCCACGAACAGAGCTTCCAAGCCATGAGTCATTTGTTGGAGTTGGATCTTTCCCATAATCCCCTGCAAAAAATTTTAAATGAGATGCCTTGGGGCTCTTTAGGGGCTCTAAGGGCTTTGCACATACGAAATGCAAGTTTAGTTTCCATTTCGACGTTACCGCTTCCTCAAATAACTACTCTAACTCTTAAAGACAACTTCCTGTGTAACATATCACAAGGTGTGTTTGAAAAATCGCAACGTCTGCGGTATCTTGACTTATCTAGCACATTACTACAAGATGTTCCTCTCCATTTGTGGCAGCAGACTAAACGATTAGTCTTCCTGGACATATCCAATAATCCAATTGAAGTATTAGAAGTAAATAGCTTCTCCGGCCTTGAAAGACTTCAGCAGCTTGACATTAGCGGATTACGACTAAAGAGACTTGACACAAGAACTCTTCATGGCTTAAGGTAAGCTTCATCAAATTATTCTTTTTGAAACTGCTCAGACCTTCAGTGTAAGAGTTAAAACAAAATTATCTAAACAGACAAAAGAAAAATTTTATTTTATGCTCAAGTATATTTAGCTGAATACTGTTTCTTTTAATGGCTAGGTTACCTTTGAAGAGCGAAAATCAGGTAATGTGTAAATTATCGATATAATCTGCAGATTATCTAGACCTATTAAAGAGAGGAAAATTGTTTAATTTCTCACATTACATAGTTAATCTGCAGATTAACTCGATAATATCTAGGCAAACGTCAAACTAAGAATTAGATCTTACTCCAACAAGAATATCGTGATTATACCTCTATATTAATACACACACAAATTGGGCATCATTAGGTTTCTTGAAGCAGAAAAATGAAAATTAATATATGCTGTCACCACGATTCGAATTCCGGACATTCCGTTTGCTGGCCAGAAGAGCTTCAATTACACCACAAAAGCGCCGCGATAAGGAGGAAGAAAATTACTTACAAAACAACTCGATAATACTTATTCAAATACGCGCAATATTGTTTTCCATAGTTTCATTTGACGATCAACAAATTGGTAATAAAATGGACTAACAATTGTTGAAACATAATAATATTTATTTCTGATTAATTTGGTTTAATACTCAGCAAATTTCAAAAGAAATATCCTGACATTTGCAGAAACATAGTTATTTGCTTTGTTATACCTAAAGAATCAAGTTTATTGGAATCTCTAAGTCAAGAAAATAGTTGATAGAATCAATCATAGATATAATCATAAACACAGCACAAATCAAATAAATGGTTTAAAAATATTATTTCAATTAAGAAAATAAATTTGCAAAAGACGTGATAAAATTAGACTGACTTAGTACTACAGTCTTAGCAATATTCTGAAGTACACATATCAGATGATTTTGATGATAAGAACCCCCTGTTTGTGGAACATGCAGATTTGCAGTCACATTTTATTAACCTTTGTTCAGTATCAAGGGATTGTTTTATTATTTAGGAGGAAGGAAATAAATAAAAGGTTAGGTTAGGTAATTTCATTATGTGGTCTCATGCTGACATTTTTGTAGCCGTTATTGGAGAAATATCAGTTTTTAAAAGCGCAGTTCTAAGTAGCGACTCGTCTCACGAGCAGACCAGTGGCCTCAGTACATAGCTGTGAGTAGTTGGGTACATTATTGCACCATGATGTGCAGTGCGTGTGGCTAAGTTCCTTATTTGTCGCCTGATGGATGGAGGTGCGCGTTTTCGTCACATTGGAGGTCATCCCCTGTAACGGTCCTGAAGCGTTAGGTTCTGTTCAGATAGTGTTATAAATGTCATAGAGACTTAGATATTAGACAAAAAATGTAAAAGTTCCGTTCACACCTACCAGACAAGATCTAAGCCGTAGCCAGTTGGAGAAACTAAATTTGCGTATGCGCGGATCTGTCAACAACTTTGATACTAATGATGTATTTTCCTTCTCAACAGATTTCGCGCGTTCACTCTGATTGGTCATCTCTTATACCAAATCCGCACAGAGTTGAAAATTTCGAACTTTATGCAAAAGCCCTAAGCCAGTTTTTGTGATGTAGCAAGGTCTGGTCACCTAGCAACGAAGCTCGGCTTAAACCAGTTATGACATTTACACCACCGTCTGAAGGGAGCCTTTAAGGGCCATTCACATTTATGTGAGCTAACGGAGTTAGTTCCGTGTGTACTAGCTCTGTTATACTTGAAGTTTAGATTTTTTCGCTCCCTTCGCTATGAGGAAAAATTGATTTTGGAGCTATGACTATGCCAGATAGTCATAACGGCATAGTCGACGACTCCGTTAGCTTAGATGTCTTCATTAGCTTATATAAACCATAGTGTGAACGGCCATTTAGGCTTGCTCCGGGTCACCAATGGGCAGTCCTAAGGCATTATGCTCCGTTGCGTTCTAGGTTTTATTATTACTTTTTCGTATCACCATCTATTAGCATAAAAGAACAGTACGAGGAATACGTTTCTCTGTCCTTATTGTCCTTGAGGTTCGTTCGGGGATTTGTTACGCAGTAATTGAATACTCACAGCTCCCGTGAGGTAGTGTACAATATTTGAACTGTTTTTGCTGTACGAGCATCTGATTCGCTCTCCGGGTCCCTACAAACCGCTGAATAGCGGTAGTTAGTCCTGGATCCGAACCTTGGTTAACAGGCTGATTGTATGGTTGGTTTTCGTGGTTTTCTCCATGCATAACGTAAATACGAATCATTTCTCTTCGAAAGTCTTCTACGAAGGTATCCCTCCTCTTAAGCCGATGACCGTTATGTACTTTACCATATTCAAATAATCTAGCCGAATCTAAAGAGCGACCTGAATCTAACGAACCTGAGGAGCGACTTGTAACCTATGAACTTAACACGAGGTTTCGAAGATGGCCTTTTCAATTTCGTTAGAGTACACACAAACCGGACAACTTAAGTTGGCTCAAGGTAATTAAAGACGCTTATTTTAAACGTCAGCTAGCAAGATGCTAAAGCCGGAAATAAACTTTGGCAGAGCTGGCGATACTTACTCCCCTTACATTTAGTCCCTCCGTTAGGAAATGCATATCCATGGATAGGTATATGGATATAGACGGGATTACTGTAGAAATGCACTGCTTATCTTGTTTTGGTGACTGTGTTTCACATTTGGCCATAGAATGTTTCTTAATTGGCGTATATTTTGAGCTTCAAATGACATTCTTATGTTTGTTGTGAACCGCGGATACAGAGATAAACAGTGTTATGCATTCTTTATAATTATTAACCTATATAAACATATTTTGGTTCGTTTGAATGATAATAAAATTGATAAAAAATGTGTTCTTTAAAATAAAATTTCATTATATCATTTTTTTTCATGTTTTTTTATACTGTTATTTATAAATATTAATATTTTAGTTATTTATGTTTCTAAAAGAAAACCTTCGGTCAATAAAATTACAGTTAGAAGCAATAGCTATCCCTTCGTTAGTATTTATATAAATTTCGAACAGAACATTCTTTACAGATTTTGTTTAATTAACATATCTTGTATTTATTAAATCCTCCTTTCAGAAAATAACGACAGCATAATATCAATTTTCGTGTTTTTGCTTTCAGAAAAGTTTCTGTATTTCTTCCTTTTATATCCCCAACGATAAACAGGAGTTATTGCAAGGACTTCGGAAGTGTGCTCAAAGAAATGTTAAATAGATCTACGAAAAAAAAACCTTCATCGAGTGCTTCCGATCTCTTATTCTTTGTACGATACAGTAACTGTTTATTTTATTTTCTGAGAGAGTTAATACTGTTAATGGACTTTTCTAGCACTTTTACAAAAGTTACTTAGTTTCAGAAAGAAAAACTGTTCTATTTATTTTATCTCTTCTGTCCCAAAATAAAGCATGCCTACCTTAGAAAAAGCTTGATTTTATTGCTTTCGATTCCAGACTTAGTTAAACTTCTTATGTTTTATCTCAACACATATCGATCATTTTCATCTCCCAAGGAAAGAACAAATTAAAAGCTGATTCTTAAAAACGAACGAGTGTACGATTCCATTCAAATTTAATTAATTGTATTCCTTGATGAAGGACATAGAAGTTTGAAAGCAGCAGAACTTCTCGTTGCCTTTATCAGATACAAGAACACGAATGTTCTTATTCCTTTGGAGTAAATAGCTGGTTGATTATTTTAATCAAAGCAATGCACACGATAGCTACAGATGCACTTCTTCAGATATACCGAGCTAAATACAACTCCACAGGAATTTTACCAAATATTTACGTTTACAGACGTTGTGTCGCGAATTTTTAACTGTGTTTATGTTATTTATTTAATCACTATTTGGTATTATATTTAAACTGAAATTGTAAAGACTATTGTAGTTATATATATTGTTACGAGTTTCGTATTTAACTTGCTATTTTTAGTAGAATTGTAATTAAAATTGTTTTATTTCACCGTGCAATGCAGCACATGACAAGTGTTAAGAGAAAGCTACGCAGAAAAAGTAAAAAATACAGGAGTATGCGCATTTAATAAATAGACATCTCGTAATTTATATTTAAATAGAATAAATGTAATTGTGTGAGTTGTAACTGTATTCCAGAAACCTCGAGAAATTACGAGAACCTTCTCATGACTGATTAAAAAGCTTATGAAAGCCGGAGAACAACATCTCAGTTCAGTTGTTTACTAAGTTATTGTTGTTTACTTAGCCGCTGTAATTTTGAGATCGGATTAGCTTTCTTTGCGCTTTGAATTGTGTTCTATTTAACGTTTTAGTAGTTTGAAATATAACTACTGTGTGATATTGCGATATTTTACGGATATCTATGAGGAAAAATTTCAGCATTTTGTTTTATTTCTTGTGATAAGAATAAATTTTATTAACTTTTCATCAGACCTGTGCATTCAATCTATTACGAACCCGTACGCACGCAACAGTATTTTAGTAGTTAAACTCTTCTGCTCTATTTTTTTTTCAATGGTTCGATTTTTCTAACAAACATAGGGAGTATTTATTTTTGAACATTTGAACGGAAACGACTTCTTTGTTAATAACATTTATGTTAACCGAGAGGTCTTCCGCGCTGCGGGGCTTTTGTTTACTGGGTGGTAAAGGAAGATTTAATTGGCATCTTGCTTCACTTTTATTTGTAAATGCTGCAAGTGTTGAATAAATGAGGCTCTTTCAGACGGATGGGCGTCTGTAGATTTCATTTTAAGGGTAGTGATTCTTATCTTTGGTTATTCTCGGTGTGCTAGCCGGGGTCGAATTCTGTTTCTCGTGCGCTGGGTGACTCACTGGTTCCAGATTTCAGCTGAGGTCTTTGTGATATATATCTATCTCTATTTGTCGAAGGATGTGAAGTTGTATGAACAATATAAAAAGGGAAATTCTCGGATTGGTGAAGTTTAATTTTATGTGTAATTTTTCTGCCGGTAGAATTTAATGGGTGCAGAAACCGAATTTTCTTTGGGGCTTGTACGGTTGTTTAAGTCAGTTAGAATTGAGGTTTTCGTTTGGTAAAAGATGATCCAGAAGGGTAAAAAAAGAAGATGGAATTCGGAGTCCGCTGCATTGTGTTCTAAGGAATGTGTCCACTCCTAGCTGCAATATATTGGCGGCAGCGACGTTCTATGCAGTCAATTAAGTCGGTCAGTGAAATGAAAAGCAACGACCAGACACGGAGTAATCCTTGTTTAAGCTCATCTAACGACTTTGGAGGAGGTCTTAAAGCAGCGACCTGTCTCCCAATGTAGTCCTAAAGATGCTCTAGCGGATTCAGGTCTGGGGATTGAGCTGTTCATTTCATCCGCTCCTCACCGTGACCCTCAAGGTATTCTTCAGCAACCCGAGCTCGATGCGGTCGCCCATTGTCATCCATCAGAAGAAATCCAGGAGCAATAGCATTGGTATATGTGCGAACATATTGATCAAGGATCTCGTCTCGATATCTCACACCCATCCAGTTCCTTCATGGAACACAGATATATGTAGATCAGTGTGACCACCGAGAGAGATCCCAGCCCAAACCATTATTCCACCACCTCTGTAACTGTGTCTTTCCACAATGCGAGATTGGTTGTATCTGGTGCGTTGTTTCCTCCAGATCAGCTGACGACCTGAATCACTCTCCAGTATGAATCTGGACTTGTCTGTGACGAGAAGAGACGCCCTTTTTTGACTGTTCCTGGAGACATGTTCTCTTGCCCAACATAAACGGGCACCTCTGTGTCCTCGCGTCGAGAGGGCACAAACAACTGGTCGTCTTGCATACAGACCTGTATTGTGCAGGCGTCTGCTCACTATAGTAGCTTATGTTCTTGTTCTTGTTGCCACTGAATGGTCTACCATGAGCTGAGGCACAGTGATGTTACTCCTTCTTCGGGCCGAACGAGCTAAATAACGATGTCCCGCAGGTGTTGTAACTCTAGGTCTGCCTGGAACATGTCTTCTAGACACAGAATCTTCAAATTGTTTCCTTAGTTTCTGACCACACTACGAAAGACAATGGAATGTATAGTAGTATCAGCTTGTGACATCCCCATTTTCATTAATCTGATCGCCTGCCAATTCAACGAATCGGGCAAATGACTTCTGCTGGGCATTGATAGATTCTCCTGGATATTGTCCACGAAACTGTAATAACAACTGAAGGTAACAGTCGTGAACAAAAATTACAATTTTTGAATTTTGCTCCAACTCCTTTATAAGCATTTATTTCCATAAAAAAAGTATTAGCTAATGTTTTTGCAAATATTTTTTTAAACTTCGTTATTGTCATGCATATGAACTGCGAATTTAAGCGTTGCTGACATTTTTGTAAGGGTGAGCTTTGAAAAACATACTGTTCCTAAACTTTTGAAGGGCAATGTACTGTATTGTGCTTATGTAACATGAATTTGATGTCTTCCAGTTGATTTTTTGCGTAATTAAGGCCAAAATCAGTAAAGTTGCTTAAGTTTTGACCATGAATGTACTTTAGCGAGTAATCAGATGCGAAGATAAAAAGAAAAATTTCAAAAGCGATTAATAATTTTTCACTGAAAAAAAAATTAGTTTTATTTCTAGTTAATTGTTATTTCAATGAAAACGCATGTTCTTGATTTGTGATTTGTGATATTCATAAATACATTAATTCATGAAGAAAGGAGACTCTTTTTATTCTTCATAAATCATTATTATAAGAGAAAAGATGTAAAATGGATTTCGTATTAAAACTTTAACCATCCTGTTGGGGGAAATGATTGATTAAAATTTAGTAGTAGGCAGTGTTTTTCCTATTACAAACTTTTTAATCAAATTTGCTTCTCATCAAATTTGTTTGTAATTTTTTTTCAGTTAACGAAAGCTGTTAGTTTATGTATGGAGATATCCTTGTATAATCAATCTTTTCTTTTATTTGGGAACGTTTTTATTTTATTAGCTTTATTAATTTAATTTTATGTCATTATAGCCATAAGAGCATCTGCATTTTACTCAACTAATTTATATTTTTTGCGGTTTTCATTTATATGCATTTCTCACCATTTGCATTAGATGAAAAAGAGAAGAAGCATATTTCTGGAATTTATGTCAAACAATAATTACTAAACGTCATAACTCCTTTTTTCTCGAAGCCAAACGCATAACATATTTTCCAGACGCGTTTTCTACGAGACAGTGATTTTGTAATTTCGCTGTTTTAGCATAATGTCAAATCACACTTATACTCGAAACAAAAGTTAAGATTAATAATTTTTTGCTTCCTGAAATGTGATACGAAAAGTCTTGATGTCTGTTTATACCATGTCTGCATATCATGGTTTGTAGACACATACTGCCAATTGTAAAAATATTTCAAATGCTCATGTCTGGCAGTTTTGAGCTTTTTAAAAAAATCAGTTTTGTAAAACTATGAAATCTAAACTTTTATATGTTCCCTCGGCCACCATACTTATGTTTAGTTAAAGTTTATACATATTATAAAAAATAAAATGCAAAATATTTAGCTGGCTCGCGACAAAATTTGACTGAACTACTTAATTTCAAACTTAGATTTTCGACTTGTTTCGAATGGTCGATTAATAAATATGTTAGGAAAATTCGAGGGTGTTTTTTCTCTTTAATGTCATTCATGATATTCTTTTGTAATTTACTGATATTTAATATTCTTTTATTTATAATTTTTTTTGCAATTGATAGGTGGACGAATTTTCGCAGAAGTAATTAATAAGTTTTAAGAAGCAAAGAATATGATATTAATAGTTTTATTACTTTAGAATCCTAATTTTATATAATACAAAAATTCGTATTAATATTTTTTATTTTAGTTTTATGCCAATAATGCCAGAACTGGCTGAATGCCAATATTGAAGCCTTCCAGAGTTTCTAGAATATGAATTCTATAAAGTCCTGTGAATAAAGTGTCCCTTTTGAAAATAGTTATGTATATTAATATTTTTTATGACAGTTTGCATAGAAATGCTCGCCACTTAATCTATTTTATATATTAGCAGGCATTCCACTCTTTAGGCATATAGTCTTCACGTACTTTGTCATAATCAAATAAACCAAACCACTTAATAACACCAGAAATATTTTTCTCAACTTTTATTTCATTTTCACTTACGTTTACTTAAGGCAAACATTTGTGTACACCTTCTCAATGTGATTTTCAACTTATAGAGACAGGTTGTTTTTGAAGCAAGAGCCTTGATTAATGAACTCGCCGGACGCGAAACTGGACCTCTTGATCCCCCCCCGAGTGTGCTATCGTTACACAACGAAGACATGCTGAATGAGGGAGAAAATACTTTTTAAAAAGCAACTGGAGGTCAAGGGACTCAATTGTCAAATCCTGGTGGTGACAAATTATCGTCCACCACCATTTAATTCGACCGCTACTGTAAAGACATTAGGATTTTTTGAAGAAGCAGTGCATGACAAATTGGCAATGCCGTTGCCGGGACCTGAACCTGGATCTCTCGAATACGCGCCGAGTGTGCTACCGTTACACCACAAAGGCGTGCAGGCAGGAAGGAAAAATTACTTTATAAAATTTCAAATGAAATTTTTCGGTCAATTCGTGTCCCACTGGAGTCATAAATTTATTTACTTTTTATAATGCCTATAAAATTTTCCTAAACATAACTATACGTACTGGAAAATCGTATGAATAGCTAAATTTCCTAACTTTTGCAAAACCGATTAATTTTAGAAATGCTATGACATATATATTTGTGTCATTTAATAAATTTTTGTAAAAGGAAGCATATGTCTACGACCAGCAATTCCGAAAATAATGCCAGAGTAAGGACATTGTAGGCTTGGTGTATATGTAGTACAAATGAATAATTAGCATATTTCCATTCGCTTCCTGAAAACTGTATAAAATACATGACTCTTCGTTTTAGTTTGTAGACTGGTACTCATACCTGCGACCACACAAGTGTACGAAAATATCAGGAAGGTGAAAAGGGTGAGGTAAATGACGCCTTTGCCTCAAATGATCAAATTAGCTTGGAATTTAATTTTCTAAAAATAATAATAATAATGGTTAACTTTAAGCTCTAAAACAGATCAAGAAATAGCCTTTTAAAATATCATATTTATAGCAATAAAACTTTCTTAGTATTATTTACAACAACTTAAACACATTATATTCCACAAATTTCGGTACAATATGGCTGACTAGTTCTGACGGCGCTAAACATCTTTCATAACATTAATCACCTTCTCGATAAAGGTGGTACTTCTTAGTTTACCTTTTACAGAACATAATTCGACGAATTTAAGATTTAAATATAACATAACTTATTTACCTTTATTATTTTTCTGATAGCACGTCCTTTCAGTAATTTTTTCATCTTATGACTTCCATTAATGGGAAAAGGGTGACTTCCATTAATGATATTAAAAAAGGGTTAAGAAACATATTTCATTATAGGAGAAGAACTAATGGAAGTACACAGTTTCGTTCACAGTGTATACAGATTCATAATACTATATGCATTCTTTTCTATCGCTAATGGTTATTGCTGGAATCCCTAATTACCAAAGACAACGAAAGCCATGAAATCGAAATTTGTAACTATACATAAAGCTACTTGATTAATAGACGTATTATAGCTTTTCGTTATAGCATTAAGTTCTTTCCATAAATATAAAAATAAAGTAGTAAATTATTTGGGAAAATATTCTTTAAAACTGTTAAAAATTTAGATTTAAAAATGAATACATCAACATCATTTGCAGAAAAAATAAAAAGAAAATTAATTAACTAGCATAAGTAAATTAATAAAAGTAATCGCAGAAAAATAGTTTTTAATTTAATTTAAGTAGTATCTAAAGTAGTTTTAAGTTAAGCAAACGAAAGACCTGATAGGCGTTTTAATCCTTCAAGCAAAGTGAAAAATTAAAGGAGGTATCTTCTGATTCTTATTTCTAGTTGGTAAAAAATGAATATCATTGAATTTAAATGATTTTAAAAAGGCAGCTTATGACTAGTTTCTTCTAGCCCGAAAATACACAACTAATATATTTTTGTTGTTGCGAGTGGCCAGAACTTGCAACTTAAAGCGTTCTTCGGGAATGGCCAAAATCTTTCGATTATTTAGCTGTATTATCCTAGAGAATGCAGCCTATGGTTATCACAGAAGGCGACCAAATTATACCGACAAGAAAATGAACGCTGTATTCCAAATTTCATGAAGAACATCATCGGTGACGATTCCGAAGATCTCCCATCCCTCTTTCAATATCACTAACCTCTCAAATGGACTTTTGATAAACACACACACACTGCTAGATTGCACTTAGATTGCACTGAAGAAAAAAATTCTCGACACCATTTTCTTTTTTATTTTTTTTCCTGAAGCATTATTGTTAACACAAGAAGTAAGTAATCACTAGTAAAACTACATAAAACAGAAATTACCTAAATAATTAATATAAGTGAAAAAAATGTTCAGCTGTTACATCCAAATCTTTACTTCCCCCTTTCGATTTCAGATATTTAATAAATGGTTTAGGTTTTGTCGTCTGTACGATGGATTATAAACGTTACAAAAATGACAGCTGGTGAAAGAGATTGATTCTGAAAGCTTTGGTGAAAACGAATCATGCATTACGCTTTTTCTTGTGGATGCGAAGTTCACCAGGTGGGGTGATTTTTAATCGAAGCGTTTTTTAAATTTGTAAACTGCATAGAAGTCTGCTGTTATGTTTTACATGAGCTTCTGTGACTTCACCACGAGAAGCTGGACTATGATTAGCAGCTATGTATACAGTGAGTCTGTCTTTTGCTTTTTCAAGGTATTTTTAATGCTTAGAATTCTCCCCATATTTAGCCTTAATTCTTCCTTTATAAATTTAACAGTGCTATGAATAATTGTGAAAGAAATGTGTTTATGGTCGCTTATTGAATTTGTATCGAGGACTACCCATTTGCTTCCATTATTTGCCAAATTTCTAGATTTTTGCTCTAGATTAAGAAAAATGAGCTTATTGACAGAGGAGAAATGGAGAAGTTCTACCCATTTGCTTCCATTATTTGCCAAATCTATAGATTTTTGCTCTAGATTAAGAAAAATGAGCATATTCACAGAGGTGAAATGGAGAAGTTCTGAGATTCTGATATCTCCAATCAGACTTCCCCAGATAGGGCTTTCGCGTTTATTTCTCCTCCGATTATATTCCTAAATCCTACTCATAAGAATGTGAAAAAATTGATAATTTTAACGTACAAGATACCAGCCGTTCAAGTTTTTTAGTGGCGTATTGATAGAAAACTTCCCCGCTCTGAAAAGACCTACGAATGTTATTGAGGTTTGAATAAAATAACTCTAGCAAGCAGGAATAAATAATAAAAATAAACAAAAATGCAACATCTTCACTTTCTCAAGTGAAAATTTCAAAATATGCTACTCTTTTTTGTGTAACAGGAATTAAATAACCAAATAGGTTTAAAAAATATAGGAAACCTAAAAATCATTCCCTTCGTATAAAGACAAGAACTGTAAAAAATGCTTTGCTTTCAATGGGTAAATTTTATTCTGATTGCATTGTTGTTGATACATTGTTATTTACAATATTATTATTATGTTATTGTCATTGTTATTTACAATTTATTAAAAAATAAAATTTAAAAAATTTTATTTGAAATCTGCAAATCATTATATACTTCCTTTTCTAAACGCATAAAACTAATATTAAATCTTATTTCAAGAGTTACTTTATTATGATATAACTGCCCATTAACTCAACTGATATGGGGAACGACACTAAACAGTTAGCTATAAACCACGGTCAGTATGACGGCAGTTAAAAATAGAAGAAAAACGATTAATGCACATTTATAACTAATAGAAAAATACTCTGAACTATAAGTGCTTTCAAGCAGTAAATTTGGAGTAAAAGTTCATTTGGCTATCTAGATTCTGTCGGCTACTTGGAATTATAATGGATTCAGAAGAGATTTTTCTCTTGACGTGTGTACGTAAGTATACATGTGTACACTGGTGTGCAAAAATTAAGGACGAGACGGTTTTTTCAATATAACTTTGTAACTTTCCAAATCAACACATTTAATACCGTAAGATCCCCAATACGTAAGGACATAAGTATTGTAAGCAACATTTACTAAAAGAGAAATCAGAGGGATGAAAAGAAGCTTTATTGAAAACGTAGCATGGAGCGCAATGCGACTGAAGGCCGAAACATTCCTGTGATGGGTGTCCAGCAAGAAACACCCGGTCTTTAATAGGGGATGTGATCTGCCCTGACTGCTAGGCAGGTTTCACATCATTTGTGCATGCTGGATATGTGGTTGTTAATGAGCTGTTGAGACACTGCTGCTCGTTCCTCTTGTAGCACCAATCGCAGTTTCGGAATCGTTACTGGCGATACGTTACGTGCTGCCACGGGTCTCCCTAGTAAGTTCCGTACATGCTTGACGGGATTTAGATCCAGAGACCTTGTCGACCAATCCATGTGTTCAATATCTTCACTCTCCAACAGCTCTTCGACAGTAACTGTGCGATGAGGTGGAGCGTTGTCGTCCATAAAGAGGAACTGAGG
>KK119217.1:153499-198267 GCA_000611955.2 Stegodyphus mimosarum | reverse complement strand
TACAGCGAGCAATCTCTTTGCCAGAAATACTGATCTTACACCGACAACATGCTTTATACTACTCAGACACTCCCCCATTACGTCTACCTGCATATCTGCACATGTGCTACCGTACATCACCTTACTTAATCTCCTGATTGGTCTTTCTGTCCGCTCTGCCTCTTCGTTCAGCTGATATGCTAATTTTTCGACTTCGTCCTTAATTTGCACACCCATTTGCACCACCAGTGTCTCACAAAACTTAAGAACGAATAACAGCAGAACGTTGAACTTTTGCATATGGGACTGCTATAACATGTAGTTTTGCACCACCCTTTTTCGTTGCAATCGACTGCACCAATCGTATATAAAGGTGTATATATATGTGTATATATATATATATATATACATATATATATATATACACACATATATATATATATTTTCACTCTGTTACCTAGTTCAGTAAGCTTAGTTTTTTATTCTTATGTGTTGGTAAATTGTGCATTTTGTATTTTAAAAGTGACTGAATTATGTGGTTTTTATGTTTCGATTTCGGTTTTTATGCTTTTTCTTAATCTGTATGCAATAGTTCTAGAATTATCAAGAATTTAAAAGTAGCGAGTTAAGCCTAACAAACCGCCGTTTGTTTACATTTAAAACTCAGTGGAATAGTGATACAGTAAGTCAGTTTCTGCAGCTTTAATGTCTTTTTGCCGAGTGAGACCAAAAGTAAACTTTTAGTTTCATGTGCCGAAAAAACTGCCTTCTTGCCCGCTGGCCGAATTGTTTGTTTTTGTGTAGAAATTCTAATTTTAATTGTAATTTTTTTAACTATTTTATCTGTATTTCATGTTTTATGTTTTTCTGTGTTTTACTATTTGTAAGGAAGATGCATGTATGTGTATGTAACCCGTGTCCACAAAAGTCCATGAAAAATGTTTAAAAGGTCCCAAATATTCAGGTTTTCACATTTAAAAAAATATCGCTTTTGTAAAAATTATGAAATCTGACTTTTTATACATTCCTACGGTGCCTATACTTATGTTTAGAAAAATTCTACATTCGTTACAAAAAATAAAATACAAAGCGTTTAGCTTCCGTATGACCAAAACCAAACGAGATATTTAATTTCAAAATTTCCGAATTTTGACGTCATTTTCAGTTTGCATTGAGAAGTCGGTAAATAAATAAATAGAAATAATTCAAGGATGATTTTTTCCTTAAAAACACCTTGAATGATATTCATTCAGAATTTGCTTTTGTCTTTAATTTGTAATATTATTATATCTCGTATGTCAAAAGAATTTTCATGTGACTAATTTATAAATTTTCAAAGCTTAAAACACGTTATTAATATTCTCGTGAATTGTTATTATTTTAATATTATAATCTCATAATCTTGCAAAAAATTAACTAAACTAATTTTTTTTCATTTCTAATTGATGGGAATAATATTTCGAGGTGGCTATGTGTAATTACTGAAGCCTTTCAAAGTTTTTTAGAAGATTAATATCTTACTATTCTGTGGTCAAGATGTAGAATTTATAAAAAAATTATACTGATCAATATTTTCGACTGTAATCTGAATAGAAACGGCCAGAACTTAATATCCTACTACCAGAAACCTTTTTTTTAAACTGACACTTTAATTTTTATTATATTTTTAATTACGTGCAAGTGCAAATATTTCGTTTGCAAATTGTGTACGGCCCTTCAGTATGATCCCCAATTTTAATAACAAATATCTCGAGCAATTTCCCTCACATAATGCTTAATGTTTTGGGTTTAATTTTTTAAACCGAATATAGTTTTTCAAAATATAAGTTTAGGAAGCACAAGAACGATTTCGTAATTTTTTCAAAATTGATTTCCTTAAATTTAAAAATAAAGAACATGGATATTTTTGTTTTTTATCATATTTCTGTAGCTGGAAATATATGCCTATGCCCAACGGTTTTGGAGACAAAAACTGGATAAAGACTTTTTATGGCTGCTGTTGTAACTGGAAGCTAGAGATAAAAGTCTAGTAAATCGTATTAGATACTACGTTTAAGACGTACCACCGGTACGTCTTAAACGATTAACAGGATACAAAAGAGGGTTTAAAATAATTTTTTTATTTTAGTCTTAAATTGAGCAAAACGGTTCGATTAGTACAAGAGACGAAACTACCTCTTATGGTTATTTAAATTAAGCAGTAAAAGACAGTTCAATTGAAACGTTCATAACACTAAGATTACATGTACCTTAGCATAAGAAAACGTTGGCCCAGCTATCCTACCAGCGCATAATTAAAACATCAGCTAGATAAAGCTGGAATGTCACTTTTAAGCAGAGCCGGCGAATGTATTGTCAGGAAGACGCAATTGCCAGAAGCTCTCTCAGCTAAACTTTCTCAAATACGTAGAATCTGTCCTCCGATGGCCTCCGATGCAGAATTTTCCATTTTTTCTACTGCTGTAAACAATATATACGAACTAGCTGAAATTAGAAGTCAGAACTAGCTAGCTTGACCTTGCCTCGGCCCTATGTGAAGTGAAGAGGTTGCATTTAAAGGATGCGGGTATTTTACTCTAAATCTCAGTTAAACAGAGATTTCCCTCTCATTTGGGTTCAAGTTGAGTTGTACGAAATTTTACCAAGCTCGAACAAAACTGTAGAACGGTGTAGAACTAACACTGTGCGTTGCAACAGGTTTAGTAAGAACTGGTACTTGAAGTGTTATCGGTTAAGTCTTTTTTCGGAAATCAGCTTTCTGAAAATCCCTATCTGCTTTGGCCGATTTCTTCACCGTTCTCGATATATTTATGAAAAACTGATAGAAAACGTACTTAAATTCTGCTTTGAAAATTCTATACTGTGCTGTGAAGTTCTAAATTGTTCTAAAGAGTAAACAAACACGGCGCCATCTCATGGTTTTAGTCAAACCTGATAGGATTCAACAACGGTGACTTGAAAATATGATTGGTGATGTGATTTCAAAACTGAAACTGTGTAGAAATATTAACATTTATTTTTTTGGAAAACAGCAATTATGAATTACTTGTTTTCCATGTATGTCTTCGACTGACAGTGGGAACAGGCAACAACGACGACGTTAACCTAAGATAGAGACGTCAGGGCAGCCTCCTAATACAAACCCTCTGAGTGTAGATCCTGACTTGGTGGTTCTTCGAAATCGTATGTAGACAACGACCTTCCTCTTGTTTTGAAGATCACGTGTACAAAATTTCATCAAGATCAGTATAAAATTCTAGATTTGTATGGATTACACACACAACACAAGCAAACGGAAACTATTCATTATATATATATGTGTGTGTGTGTGTGTAAGATAAAAAAAATATGTAAATCAGCTTTACAACTTTTTTTTAGTTATAGCCTGTTAATTCATCATTTTTAATTTGGATATTTCGTCACTAAATAATAACAACATTATATTAATAATAACACCATTTTTGGACTGCTCCATTTCTAGATTAATCTATGCCACATAGCTCACATAACGCTGATGACGTTAACTAATTTGGAACGTAAACTCACAATTTCGAGAACTAAAACATTTCTGACTTAAAACAGAAGCTTCTTCTTGGCGATCTTCCATATTGGATAAACGCGCACTTTTAGTTTCAACTTCTATGCAGCTTGGACGCTATTTCGATATGCTCTCTTTCTACAGCAGTATTATCAAAAATGTAAATGTTCTAGAAACAGGCTTGATTAGAGTGTGAAGCAAATTGAGACCACAAATCTCAACTGAAATAAAAATAAATATTTAATATTACTCGGCTGCCAAGTTTCTTAATCACTTCAACAGTGGAATCAACATTTCAGCATACTACGCAATTAGAATTCTTCCTTCGCCATCAGTGTTTGTGTATTTCTACGTTGGTGTTTCTAAATCGGTACTAAATTTTGCTTTACATACACATAAATATGATCTTAATGAATCCAGTTAGTGCCATTTCACGCGTCCAATTAGTAATTAATATGAATCCGCGTTTATCGATATTAAATATCGTTTCTTTTTTGATAATCGAATAAATTTGAAAGAAACATTGAATATTGTACTCTTTGAAGAACGACAAAACTCTGCCACGAGAAGATAAACTATTAGATATATGTTATTAGATATAAAAATATTAAATCGCTGAGTTTTTTATTAATTTCGAAAGACAAATATATTGCGAGTGGACATAAACTTCTTTTATATATCCCAGTTTTCTGATTAAAGTTGAAATTTAAATATCTTACGTTTTGCAGAAGCAACCGAAGACCTTACCGATGACGGTTGGCAACATCCTTAACGTCTTGCGTTATAGATTATTTATATACACGTCCCTTTATAGGTACACTTATTTATTGTTACACGTTATGTGTGTATTTTATTGCAGGTACGTATGTGTATTGTTACATGAGTGTATATTGTTTATATGCACATATGTGTATAATGCGGAAAAAAATGGGACAGTTCTATATCTCTCGTATTACTGTGCCGATTGACGAAATTCAAATTGCGTTTTTCAAGTCTGGAAAGCGCGACTTATGATATATATTAGATTTATGTATAGCATTGCCCTAACATAGGTATTTTGACACAAAATAGGACTTTTTCCGGAATAGCATACCAATTGTTTTTCCATATTTCGATTCTACGACTCAAATTATGTCTAGGTATTAACTTTTGTAATTTTTGATGAGAAATTTATGGAAAAATGTTTTGATTTATTTTGGCGGATTTTTTTTTCAGTTTGCGCCAAGAATAATTCACTTGGAGAACTTCTTAATTTATAGCAACCTATTTTCCTTTCCTTTTTATCATTGCAGACGACTGGAAAAAAGTCATCTTAAATACTTTCAAATAATTTTAACAGAGTAAGCCACATTTTCGTTATGATCACTAATACTATACGCCAAATTTCAAAATGTAAATTCACGTATATCTTAGGAAATTTTGAAAACAAAACTTTGAAACAATTTTTTGGAGGTATGCTTAGAAATACATCCATCCACTTTAAGATGATGACAAAAATTTTATAAGTTATAATTCAAACTTTTTTTCGAAAATTAATACAAATTATTTAAAAATACAAATTTTTAAAATAAATCATAAAAACTTGGCGAATTTTATTTGGAATGAACCTAAATTTTGAAATATGAAAGGAAGAATCAAATAAGTTTAATAAAAAAACAGATAATAATAAATATGTACCAAATTCAATTAACGTTGAGGGGCTAAAATTTTGAGAGCTAATTTTTTTAAAACTACTCATGCGATTTTTACAAAACTTCGCATATTGGCATAGAGTCGAAATAGAAAAACATTATCATGTCATTTCAGAAAAAGTCCGATTTTGTGTCAAAATACCTGTATTGGACAATTTTATATATAAATCTAATACAAATCCTATGCCGCGCTTTCGAGACATGAAAAACGCGATTTGAATTTCATCAAACGGCCCAGTAGAACAGGAGATATAATACTGTCCCAATATTTTTTTGGGGGAGGGGGCAGTGTACATACACATACGCGGTAATATGTATTGTATGTACTGTGTTCAAAAATAATACGTGAGTGTATTTTACAAGTACCAAATTAATACGTATAAGTGTATGCTGGCAGTAAACTTAAATGGGAGGAATTTTAATCTTAGATTCTGGCCGTCATAAAACCGAGTCATCATAAGTCAGGATATAGCAAGTTGAGGTCTACTTGTGTATGTATATACGCACAGAGAAAGGGAGGTAGAAACAGAAAGCCGTAAAGATAATAAAGGCGATTAGTAGACTTTTACGTGACTCGCACATTTTCTCTTTTCATACTTAATTAATTACTACACGCAGTTTAGTACTACCTTGGGAATGATACCGTAGCTTAGCGTTTCTAAGGTAAAGTGATTTTATTTAGGCTGAATGTGAGGAAATAAGGTAAATTACTCTGTAACCAACCTTTTCAACAGCTGCGAATGAAACAAAGGAGTCTAATATAAAAGGATTCCGGTTTTAGTCACTCGAGCGTTGGATCTGCGGTCCACTAATTTACATAATTTTCCGGGAATAATAAATTTAAGAACAAACCACATCATTGAATAATGTTCAGAAATCATGTCATCTTTATATAATAGCAAATTTTAAAGTTTTTCACTATGCTAATCTAAGATTCTAGTTAAATCGAAGTTACTTTTGCGGTTAGATCTTTACTTGAAATATGAAGCGATTAAGTTCAAACTGTATCAATAACAAAACATACAAAGGGTAACAAGGTTATTTTATTCAGCTCAAGAAAGGATATAAACTCGGCCGCTCCTGGTGCTTATAACTCAGCTAATGCTTTTGGGAGTAACTCAAAAATTTAAATATAAAATAACAAACTACGTTAAATAATCAGCCGAAGCTGCTCAGAGATAATTAACTCTAGCTGGCTCTTGACTCTATCACCGACGTAGACAAACAGGCAATTAATATGCACTGCCATAAAATAGTAAGCTTAAATACCAGAGAAACAACGTAGTCAAAAGGCAGAACACGCTCTGTCTGATGTAACTCAGATACTAGCTTAAATAATATCTGTATACACTAATTTGCATGACCTCGCGAAACTGAAATATTATTCTGGTGGGAAATGGAAATGAGAGAAAATGGTTTACAGTACTTTTCTTGCATTGATGTTTTACACCTTTATGTGAAAATCTTCCATTTATTTTGCAAATTATATTAAAGACATGTGAAATCGAATTCAAGAATAATAAGAGCTTTTAGAGCATAAAATATTTTGCGCGTGGGTCTTTGATCAGCCTAATTTTAAATTATTGACAAACACACATAATTGTTGGTAAAGAAACAAAAAGTACAAATTGCAATCTATTGGGTTGGCAACTAAGTAATTGCGGATTTTTTTTTTTTAGAAAATCAAAGACAATTTTTTCATGGAACTAAATAACTTTATTCTGTAATGTATTGCCCATTTTGATCAATGACCTTTTGCCATCTTTCAGGCAGCATCATAATCCCACGTTCATAAAACTTCTGGTTTTTATTAGCAAAAAACTGAATCAGGTACGATCTGACATCATCATCATTACTGAAATTTTTACCATTCAAGGAGTTTTGTAAAGATCGAAACAAAAAGTAATCAGATGGTGCAAGGTCAGGACTATATGGTGAATGTGGCAAAACATCCCAACCAAGCTCCAATAATTTTTGCCGAGTGACCAAAGATGTGTGTGGCCTTGCATTGTCATGATGGAATACAACACCTTTTCGATTTGTCAATTCGGGCCGCTTTTCTTCAACTGCATTGTTTAATTTCGTTAGTTGCTCAATGTAGACATCAGAGTTGATCGTTCGGTTGGGTGATAAGAGTTCAAAGTAGACAATTCCTTTGTAATCCCACCAAACTGATAACAAAACCTTCTTTTGATGAATATCAGCTTTTGATGTTGTTTGAGTTGATTCACCTGGCCTGCTCCACGATCTATTCCGCTTGATATTGTTGTAAAGAACCCATTTTTCATCGCCAATTATCAGTCGTTTTAAAAATGGCTCATTTTCATTACGTTTATTTAGCAAATCGCAGCTGTTAATGCGATGCGTTAAATGCGTTTCCTTTAGTTCGTGAGGAACCCATGTATCGAGTTTTTGAACATAGCCAAGTTGTTTTAAGTGCGTTTCAATGCATGTATGGGATACATGAAGCTTCTCTGCAATCTCACGTGTTGTACTGTGACGATCCGAATCGATTATTGCTTTGATTAGGTCGTCATCAACTTCAACTGGACGACCAGAGCGTTTTTCATCTTTGAGTGAAAAATCACCATAACGAAATTTGGCAAACCAATTTTGACACTGCCGTTCTTTTAAGGCTTCGTCACCGTAAACAACACATAACTTTTTATGAGCTTGCGATGCGTTTTTCCCTTTGCGGAAATAAAATAGCAAAATATGACGAAAATGTTCCTTTTGATTTTCCATTTTTCAACGAACGCCAAACGAAAACTACGCAACCGATCAAAAAACTTTTTTTTCTGATTCACAGCTGAATTGCCAACTATCAAATAACAAAATGTGTTTTACATTTGTACTACGTCTGCGAACCTAAAAATTCAACTGAAACCATCTATGAGTGAAATCCGCAATTACTTAGTTGCCAACCCAATATTTACGTTACATCTTGATTAATCTCACCCCCAGTTTCAACGTGGGCTAAAACTGCCGTATTTTTGGCATATTCTATATACGTGCGACAAAGTTCATGCATGTGCATAGCATATGTTTCAATGCACGTGGCTTAATGTTAAAATATCTGTAAAAAATAAACTAATAACCCTTGATTTTCTAACGAACCGAATAATGCTAATTAAAATTAAAAATGAGCAACCTATGCACTTGGATCTTGTACTTCAATGTTCAAGCCTTTTTTGCAATTCCCAAAGATCTATCTGGAATAATTTTTTTGATGTGTTAATATTGATGTTCACTTTCGTCGAGCGCACGTAGACAACTAAACATTTTTACTGCGCAATTTTAACTCGTCGAGCACATCAAGAGATGTAAAAAAATCTCATCTGCGAAAACATTATTTGTAAACTTAAAAATTGAGTAGCTGAGTGCGTCTGTAGAGATTTAAAATTGAAAGGTCAATTTATTTTCATTTTTATATACACATACATATTTTTGAACACAATCTTTTTTTTCAATGTTTGTAATACTTTTTGTAATCTCCACTGCTGTTGAGGTCATAACTAAAGTAAAAATAAACAATAACTAATTTGGCAACTCATGTCTCAATCAAAGCTGTATGTAAGTAAAGCGTGGGCACTTCCATACTATAACATGACGCCAAATTGCAGCGTCAATCCACTGCAGTGGTGGCGATGAAAACTAAGTCTTTTTTTTTTTTTTAAGTAAGATGGCGAGGCTGCAATGAGTTTTCACACGATTGGATGTAAATATTTTGCAATTGCGTCGTAATTATATATATAAATGTATATATTTTCTATTTGTACAGTATTAGAGAGTCCTAAGTATACGAAAAGAATACATTTTTAAGCAAAGTTTATTGTTATTAACATTAAAATTATGCATTATTTCTTCTCCACTTACAGAGCTTCTACCTAAAATACTTTCTCAAATATGACATGATTTTTTTAGCTACTGAGGCATCTTTTAAATGAAAAAAATCTAAGTCAATTTGTAATTAATGCTCAATTCGGTCCATTTCAAATTAGCGTTTTTTTTATTTTATTAGTGAAATACATTAAACAGTACATAACTTTCTCTGAATACTTCTGAAAGGGAATAAAAAAAAAGATTTTTTAAAATATTATTTAAAACTTGTACCTGCGTTATTATAAAATATAGCGGAATAATTCTTTTAATTATCAGATTTTTTTACCTTTAATTTCAACAACACATATCCTAAAACTCGTCTTTATTACTTCCGTAAAACTCTTATACTTTATTACTTCCTTAAGTACGCATCGTCTCAAGGAAACGTGTAGAAACGTATTCCATCAGATTTCGACGAAATCTTACTCTTGCAATCCTTAATCCGCAGTATCGATACGCCATTAGAGAAAATTTAAAAAACAAAATTGGTTCTGAAAAGAGCCTTTTGTAATTAATAAGTTATAAATAACACAACCTAAGCACGTTAGAAGCTAACAAGATTTGGGTAGAATCAAACAAACAACCAAATCAAAACAACCAATGACTGAAAAGAAAAGGAGCATGCGCAGTTTTACTGATTGTGTTTCCACATCGCCACCGCTACGAGTGCTGCGGTCGTTACGAAGCACAATTTCTCCTATTGAAGTGTCGACGCTTTACTTACATACAGCTTTAGTCTCAATACTCATTCGCTCATAATATCTTACAATTAACATTATAACAATTCACAGAATGCAGATCATAATATTAAAGTTTTTAATAACTTATGGATTGTATTGCCGAAATCTTAAGTTTTAAATATATGGAAATAAAATCTTGCCTGCTTTCCAAAATAAAAGTTTTAAAACTTAGGGTTCCATTTTAAATTTCTTTACAAATCGTTGCCACCCTCATCTTCAGAACTAAGAATAATTAAATTAAGCATTTTGATATTTCTAATGCTTTCAGCTTTTGAATTAATATTTTAGTGTGTTAACAGTTCTCATAAACTTCGCGAATAAACAGGCCAGAATAGGAAGAAAAAATTAACAAAAATTTAGAAACATTTTTTCAACTCCAAACAGTAAAACATTTTGCAGGTAAAAATGCTGACCATTCAGATACTTTCATCAATTTATATCCCAGGTGTAAATAATATAGCGAATACAAAAAAATCTGATGTGCACACCACATAACTTCCTTCTACAGAACATTAAATTATACGGATATTTTCCTGCATTTCGTTTAATCTTATTTCCTCGAATTTCGTTAGAGATACACTTATAATACATAACAATCTGTGAATTCAGTTCTCACTTCGCGACAAGGCAAAAATACCTGAAACCTCAAAATATCTTTATTAAAAATTGAAAACTATAAAAGTTTTAAAACTTAGAAACTTAGAAAATATAAAACTTTTAAACATGAAACCTAAAAATATCTTTATTAAAAATTGAAAAATATAAAACATGAATATCGTTGAAGCAATTAAAGATTAATTTTTACAATTAAAATTAGAGTTTCTAAGCAAAAGCAAGTAATTTGGACAGAGGGCAAGAAGGCAGATTTTTAGATGCACAAAACTCAAAGTTTACTTTTGGTCTCACTCGGCAAAAAGACACTGAAGGCGTAGAAATTGACTTAATTTCTTGTGGACGCTAAGTCAATATATGGGATAATTTAATAAATGATAATTTCAGTATGTATTAAGCATGATTTAATTCGCAATAATTAAAGAAGACGTTATCTTAATTGATGCGAAGCTTAGTTTCTGTAGATTGGCAACAATTCTGCTAAGTTTTAAGTGTAAACAAATATGGCTGCTATGGTAAAAAAGTTCGGCTTGGCCATACTTAAACAACTTTTAAATTGCTGATAATTCTACAACTATTGCGTGGAAATTAACAAAAGGCATAGAAACCTTAACCGGAAGACAAAAATAACATAATTCAATCGTTTTTAAAGCAAAAAATGCGCAATTTACCAACGTACAAGAATTAAAAAAAAAAAGTTCTAAGAGCCGAGTAACGGAGTGGGTATATATATATATATATATATATATATTTATGTACTTCTGGAGCTGCCGATTGCCACCAAAAGGGGAAGTGCAGAACTATGTGCTATAGCAGTCTTATGTCCAAACTTTTAACGTTCTGAGGCTACTCATTTTTGAGTTATGCGAGATACGTGCTTACAAACGCGACGAAAAAATCTCTTCTGAATCCATTTTAAATTAGTTTTATAATTCGTTTCGGGAAAAGAGTCCTTTATTCTGTCCTTACGTACAGATTTCAGGCAAAAACATGGTTAAATTGCATTCGATAGTTGTCAAAATGGATATTTTCCTTGAAATACGGTACCCGGAATTTTTCGTGATTACAATACTTTCTTTATTTCGTACAAGGAATTAAAAATTAACAAAAATTTAGAAACATTCATCAATTTATATCACAGATGTAAACAGTATAGCGAATATAAAGAACATATGGCAACAATTAACAATGTGTAAACGTGAGCTAGGATTAGTTGACTGCGTCCACGGCATACTCATTCGTTTTTTCTAGTATAAGATTGCAAAACCGTAAAAATAAATCAGATATGCAGCCGTAATTTTTTTTCTTTTCCAGTGACTTCTCTCGAGACATAAGAGTTATACAAACAAAACTTCCTTCTTTCTACTTTGAGGTTTGTTGTTGTTTTGAATGCTGACTTAATTTACGTAATCAAATTAACTTATTTTCTATATTAAACTCTTTTAAAATACAAGTTAATTTTTAATGGTATATTTCCTTTTAAATAAATATCATGTGGATTAATCCTCTTTCCTATGCTAATTTTAACCCATGTTAGATGTGAAGAGTGGTTTTGAGTTAAACCTGGATGTTCTTTCCGATTAATCGCCAATCTACTGTTTTTTGTACCGAAATTAAATGCTGTAAAATGATCCTTGATAACACAAATGGACACGGCAAATCTTGAAAACAATGTTTTCGCATTCAATAAATGAAAACAATAAAATGTCCTGATGCAGCTGTTTTTTGACAGTTTCAAAGTAGAATACTGAGTGATGGATTACGAATTTTACTTTCGTAGCTCTCGATATTTGATTTCTTTTATCACCATATGTTGGAGACAGGAAGTTGTATATCAAATAGGTTAAAAAAGTATAAGCAGTTACTAGTTTAAATTTCGCCTTTTTTTTTAATTTTTGCAGAAATTTATGAAATAAGAATTTTTTTCACTTGTTGACTACTAAGTTAAACGTTTATGGAAAACCTTTTTCTTTAAAATTATAAAGGATTTTATTGAAATCAAACATATTTTAGTATTTCTCGTTTACACTGTCATTGGCAAGAAACTGAAAGTACGCTTTTTTCTAGCCTTTGAGAGAAACCGAAAATTACCGATCTGCTCATACGCACAAACGCACGTAGTTTATGTTATTTCAGCTAAAAATATTTTCACAAAAAAATTCAAATCGGTTTAAGATTGCTATTATTTATTATAATTATGTATTACATATTATAATTAATATATATGTAGTATTATTTATTATTATACCTATTATTATTATTATTTTGTAATGTCTAGTTACTAAACTTTCAGAGTAATAGCTGAAGTAGATGAAGGAACCAGATAGGAGAAGGGTTAAAGGAACCAATTGTTAACTTTTTAAAAATTCACAATCCGTCAACTTGACGCTAACAGACTACGTCTCACTCCGGCGGTAACTCAACTAACAAGAATTAAACTTAAAATTCAAAGATATTAACACAACAGTAGACCTTTTTACCAGGGCTCAGATAATCCTGTTACTTAAAACTGCGTCGAAGTCTCGTCGCAGCAAAGTAATAGCTGTTACACCAATTTAACCAGCAATACATGTAGAAACAGAAGCTCACGCTACATAGTACAGTACTTGCCCACTCTTTTCTAACTTTCCCCTTCTAGAGCTCAGTATTTAAACCTTTACTCCTAATAATAGAATTTGCATTCCTTCACGCGCGCTACCAAATTTAAATATTCTGGCATTGATAATTAGGAGAATTAAGGCTTATAGGAAAGAAAGCGTACATTTAACTGGTAGGTGAAAATAAATATAAATCCATACAATTTATTATATATAGATAGAGATAGAGTATTATTTATTATAATTATATATTATTTTTTACCTTTAATTGACGGACAAAGCTCTGTAGAGTTGACAGAAGAGATTACTTTATGATAATCAAGTATTCATCGTCATATTATAGCAATTTAGAATCGTGTCTATAGTTGGCAGGTGAACTTTCTATGGGCAATAATTGAAGAGAACCCGTGAACATCTATCCTGTTCTCCTTTCAAGTAAAAAAAAAGGTGACTGATAATTTAAAGTTTATAAAATTGCCTTGATGGAAGAGAATACAACTCCCATGAGGCACTTCAGGCAGCCGTGAGGCACCATGAAGACTTTTTCTCCAAAGCGTCAGCTGATTTCTACAGAACATACTGAAACCTATTGCAGAGTTCACAGGATGTTACTAATTCAAATGATGAACATACAGATTAAAATTATTGTCTTATTTATTTTAGTACTTATATATTAACGCAGTCACCTTGGCGACTGCGTTAATATACGGATTTTTTCCTGCATTTGGTTTAATCTTATTTCCTCGAATTTCATTAGGGAAATATTTCTCATTCAATTAATTCAGTTCTCCCTTGACGACAAGCCAAAAATACATGAAAGCTCAAAATATCTTTATCAAAAATTAAAAATAGAAAATATAAAACATAAATACAGTTGAAGCAATTTAAAGATTAATTTTTACAATTAAAATTAGAGTTTCTACGCAAAAATACGCAATTCGGCCAACGGGTAAGAAGGCAGATTTTTTGATGCCACAAAACTGAAAGTTTACTTTTAGTCTCACTCGGCAAAAAGACACTGAAGGTGTAGAAACTGACTTAATTTCTTGTGGAGGCTATGCTGAGTCAATAAATGGGTTAATTTAATAAATGATAATTTCAGAATGGATTAAGCATGATTTAATTCCAATAATAAAAGAGAATATTATTTTATTGATGCGGAACTTAGCTTCTATAAATTGGCAACAAATCCACTACTTTGCTAAGTTTTAAATGTAAACAAATATGGCTGCCATAGAAAAAAATTCGGCTTAGCCGCACTTAAACAACTTTTAAATTGCTGATACTTCTACAGCTATTGCGTGCAAATTACTTAAGGCATAAAATCTTAACCGGAAGACAAAAACAACATAAGTCAATCGTTTTTAAAGCAAAAAATGTGTAATTTATTAAAGAATAAAAACTGAGCTCAATGGGTTGAGTAACAGAGACACTCTTTGGCAAAAAAAAAGACGCACCATGACGCACCGAGAAGATATTAAACAAATTGGACACAAATTGATATGCATACAGATTTCGACGGAAAATGCAAAATTTTAAATTTGGGCTGCCAATGAATGAACGGTTGTCGCTACAGCGCATCTGATCTCCGCAACTTCCAAGGTATTTAAGAGGAGAAATTACGAATCCGGGTCATAAATTCTTCACGAATTTCATTCCGTGTACTCTGGTAGACACTAACTATGCATCGCATACAGGTGCGCGAACGATAAGGGCAGATGTCAGAATTTGAGAGAGGTCGTGTAACTGGGCTCAGAAGCCGGTTGGCCTTATCGGCGAATAGCTCGACATTTGAGCAGGAACGATGCCACTATTAGACGATGTTGGCAGGAATAGGTGAATCACAGCCGCACACAGCGTCAAGAAGGAAGCGGTAGGCCTAGAGAAACGACAGAACGTGAAGACCGAGCAATCGTCAGAGCGGCACTCACAGCCCCCAGATGCATCATTATCATCGACTGTACGTGTAACTAGTGCTTCAGTGACCGCAAGGACCATTCATAGACGGCTCACAGAAAGGCGGGTGAGGTCACGGCGTCCCTTGCGCCGACTACCATTGACCTCTGTATAACGTCAAGCTCGTTTCCAGTGGTATCAGGCTCATTCATACTGGAATGTCACTGACTGGAGTAGAACAGTCTTCAGTGATGAGTCCCGCTTTGACTGAGCCCCGATGACCAGCGAAGGCGAGTCTGGAGACGGCCCGGACAGCGGTGTGATACCAACTTGACTGACTTCCCGCAAACAGGCCGACAACCAGGAGTGGTAGTCTGTGGTGTGCCATTTCATTTCATAATAGGACCCCTCTGGTTGTCATCTGTCGCAAGCTTACAGAACAGCGGTACATCGACGAAGTTCTAAGGCCCGTTATGTTGCTCCTCATGTCAGCCACCATGGGCTTACATTTCAGCAAGATGATGCCGCCTCCACACTGCAAATGTTTCTACTGCTTGCCGTAGTGCTTGCCGAACATTACCTTGGCCAGGAAAATCGCCGGATCTCTCTCCTGTTGAGCACGTTGGAGCATTATGGACAGGGCCCTCCAACCAGCTCGGGATGTTGACGATCTAACGCGCCAGATGGACAGAATTTGGCACGATATTTCTCAGAAGGACGTACGCAACCTCTATGAATCGATGCCAAGCCGAATAACTGCTTTCAAAAGGGCTAGAGATGGACAAGCGCGTTACTGACTTTTTCACTTTGTGAAGCTCTATCACTTCAATAAATCATCCAATTTTTCTCAAACTGTAATCATTTGTTTTTCTGTACATGTACATCACTTCTACCGATTTGCGTCCCATTCGGATAATTTCTTATAAGTTGTTTTTTTTTTTTTTTTTTTTTTTTTTTTTGTCTAAGAGTGTATGTACACTCACTTCCAAACGTTAAGCACGAAGATGTAACGGCAGGAAAGTATCATATATATTTATCCATAAAACAAAATCAATAATTATATACAGAAATGAAAGCGATATTAAATTTTTGTAAGTTATCAGATAATGACATACTGGAGACTTAAACAGAATTGTGTATAAAGGGAAAATAAACAGCATAAAATTTTAAAAAGACGTTAATAGGGTATGTGATCCCCTCTCATCTGTATACAAAGTTTACACCTTGTGGCCATGCTTTCAATTAGGTGGTCAACCACCGCAGAATTAAGCAATCGCCATTCTTCTTGTAGAGCAGTTTCCAGCTCAATAAGAGTGGCTGGAGGTAGGAAACGTGAAGATATAGCACGGCCAAGAGCTTCCCAAAGCTTTTCAATGGCATTAAGGTCGGGCGAATATGCTGACCACGCCATGCGCTCAATCTCTTCACTCTCCAGGTAGTCAGAGATGATGTCAGCTCTATGGGGACGTGCGTTATCGTCCATTAAAACAAGAGTAGGGCCAACTGATGCAGCGTACAATCTCACAGTGGGTTCTGAGACTTCATCTCGATACCGGACAATCCTCAAAGAACCCCGTTTAAATATGTGCAGGTCGGTGCATGCGTGATATTCGGTGGTGGGATGATTGCATGTTTGTTGTTCACTCCATATCCTTATGCGCTTGTCATCTGGCTCAAGAGCAAATCTAGACTCAACATGACATTGTCCGAGTCAGACACATTCCAATTGACATGTTCCCGGCATCACTGTAATCGTGCCCCTCTTGATTGGGTGGATAGAGGGACACAAACTCGAGATACCCGGGCATACAGTACACTCATATGTAATCTTCGGCGTACAGTAGCTGCAGATATCGCCTTAGCAATGGACGCTGTAACCATAGATGTCACACGTATGGAGGTCGCTCTGCGATTCCGCTTGGCTACAGCAGCAATATATCGATCTTCCGTGGGGGTTGTAACCCTTGGGCGACCGGCTACGGGCCTTCGGACAAGTGTCTATGTGGTTTGGAATTGTTTTCATAAACGTGAAATTACAGAATGATGAACGCCGAAGAAACCAGCAACATCACTGATCGACTGTCCTGTTTCAATGCGGCCCACAGCACGCCAGCGCTCAGAATCTTCCATTCGTCTTCTGGAAGTCATAGAAACTCGTATGTCTTGAAAACAAATTGTACGAAAATTTTAAACACCTTCTATCAGCACTTACAATCAACTTCTGTAACCCTTCATAAAGCTGGCTTCTTATAAGACTGCCTTTTTTTTCATATTTCTTGACATGAAAGCGCGATTGGCTGTTACCTAACATATTTGCATACTTCCATCTACCTCTGCAGCGAATTGCATCCTCTTCAATTCTGATTGGCTTCCGGAAATTAGCATTTTCCTCTCCGCTTAACGTTTGGAAGTGAGTGTATATACTTCTGGTGCGGCCGATTGCCAACAAAAGGAGAGGTCCAGAACTACATGCGATAGCAGTCCTGTGTACAAAATTTCAACGTTCTGAGGCGACTCATTTTTGAGTTAGACGCGAGGAAAAAATCTTTTCTGATTCCATTTTAACTTAGTTTTGTAATTCGTTTTGGGAAAAAAGAGTCCTTTACTCTGTCCTTACGTACAGATGTCACACAAAAACATGGTTAAATTGCATTCGAAAGCCGTCAAAATAGATATTTTCGTTGAAATACGGTACACCAAATTTTTTCTGTTTACAATACTTTCTTTATTTCGTATAAGGAATTAAACATTAACAAAAATTTAGAAACATTCATCAATTTATATCCGAGATATAAACAATATAGCGAATATAAAAAAAGTATGGCAACACTTAACAATCTGTAAACGTGAGCTATGATTAGCTGACTGCGTCCACGGCATACTCAGTCGTTTTTACTAGTATAAGATTGTAAAACCGTAAAAATAAATCAGAAATGCAGCCGTAATTTTTTTGTCCAGCGACTTCTCTCAAAACACAAAGAGTTATATAAACAAAAGCTTCGTTCTTTCTGCTTTAAGGTTTATTGTTGTTTTTAACTCTGAGTTAATTTACATAATCAAATGAACTTATTTTCCATAATAAACTATTTTAAAATACAAGTTAATTATTAATGGTATATTTCCTGTTAAATAAATATCGCGCGATTTGGAGATTTCTTACTGGTAAAAAAGTAAATGTTACTTATCGAATGCAAGTTTGTTGTTTTCGAGATATTTTTTAAAAAAAGATTCCCAAACTGTCGGTATTTATCGCAAGCTGGCAAGAATTATCAAGTCATGAATATACTTGAATATATATGAGCATACTTTAGAAATTTAAAATACAATTTTAATTATGAAATAAAGATTACATGATATATTAAAAAAATAAAGCACGTTCATTCGTCTAGCTTCCTTTTTTTTTCATTCTTCTCTTCAAATACAGAGCAATTTGTCTTCGCTTAAAAAACGTCAAAGAACTGTAGAGACTTAGCGTCGTACAAACTTCGGCAACCCAGCTATCTAATAAACATATCTACTAGTTGGTCTCTTCAAATACCTTTTTGTCAAAATTTTGTATTTTTGCAGGAATTTGACCGCAGTTTCTTCCATTGCTAGCAAATTCTCACAAGCGCATATTTTTAAATTAAGTTTAAGGAAACAAATATCACGGTTTGTTTATGAAAATTATTCAAATTTGGAATGAAACATACGAAAATGGCGACTTTGCTTGATTGAGAGATTGTTATGAGCATGGTTGTCAGAGTTGGCCATTTTCTGAAAATCTGGCGACTTCTGCTAAGGTGGTGGCGGTAATACCTAAGTACCTTATTTTTTGTTTATTCAAAATCTTCTAAGAAAATGACTTTACTTATGGAATGACCTGATTAATACTGTATAAGTATTGACTATATCTACTGTAAACGCAAATATTAAGCTAAGTGTTGATATAAATTAAGGAATTGTGATAATAGATATTTTTAATATTAGGTTACTCAAATAAGAAAGATGTGATATTCATGTAGTTTATGAAGATAATAAATATAATTCCCTAACGAAAAAAGTCATGGTATTTTTCTTCTGACATCAAATTTCCTTAGACTAATTTTTAGATTTTCCTAGACTGTTGTTTGAATTATATGGTATTTTCTCTCTCCTTTAAGCATATCTTCATGGCGTAACTGGAAGCATACTCGACAAGTCCAGGGTTCTAGTCCCAGCTGGGACAATGCGGATTTCTTCAATTTTCTGACGTCGAAAAATTATCAGAGACTCTACCAGCGGCGCCCGAACTAAAAGATGGAGGACAATAATTCGTCCGCACTTGGCGATTCTGTCCTCTAATCCCCAATCGCCCTTTAAAGGGGGGTATATAAGGTATTTTCTTCCTCCTTCCAGTATGCTTTCGTGGTGTAATGATAGCGCTCTCGGCGCGTATTCGAGAGGTCGAGATTCTAATCCCTTCGAGGGAATAAAAAATAAAGACAAAAAATAAGATAAAAAATAAACACATGAAAAATGAGCAAATCATTTTTAAAATAGCCTAATGACTCTATAGTATTATATTTTTATAACACCGAATTATTGCTTAAATACATGTTTTTACTATTTCAGAATAAAACGCTTGCTACAAATGCCTTCTGACACTTCTAAAACCTATATCACATATTCTATCGTACATTCAACATATTTAATTTGAATTCCTAAATTTTTGGTGTATTTTGTAGAAATGAGCGACAGCCTATGTATATGCTTTATTTTTTTCCTATTATTGGCAACCATCTGCCAAGATAAAATATGAGTTATCCATCCACGTACTCACATATTCCTTTGTTAGCAGGTCTATCTATTCGCTCTCTTATTTATTTTCTTTTTTCTTATTTCTTTCACAGGTAAGTCAATTAGCTTCAAAGAATGAGTGCTAAGTACTTTTACGATTCCTTCATTTCATCAATGAATATCGCTAATTTATGCTTCTCGACGGGATGATTTTCTGGCTGATTCCTTCTGAAAGAAGTGCCAAGAATACTTTTCTCATGTTCATTGATGGAACAAAATAGACGGTTTCGGATAAAAATGTTACAATGTGCTTAATCTGTTGCTAAATCCTACCTGCCTTATGCCAGGAAATTAGTAAATGTTGAAATTTTATATACTTTTTTCAAATGCTGTATTTTACGTAATACAAAAGGGACCCGCTTTTCTGAAAAGAATTTTTTACTATATTTTAATCGCCTGCGATATCTACTATCTCTCAAATTACTTTAAAGATTAGTACACCATCAGCACGTCTACTTGTGTTCATGCCAAGCAGAGATAGCCCTAAATCCCAAATAACAGCCTTTCTGTTATTGTAAGGAATCCCTTGTAGTGGTTCTTTAATTTTTTGACGAAAAGGATGGACTGATATGGGATGACTATGACCAACACGCCCTAACAGAACAGTTCTCAAATCCCAGTACCACTAATTCTCACCGTAGCAGAATATCAGTGACAGCTATCTTCTAACAACAGCGTGCATTGCTGTGGAGGATGATGGGAATATCACCTGAGACATTTGCGTCCAGAACTCAAAAGAAAGCGATGATACATTTTGATGACGAATCCCAACATCCTCCCTGACAATACGTGGTATCATAAAGCAAGCCTATTGTCAGGCTGGTGTTGGGTCGAACTGGAACAACCGCCATACTTAATCAAAATAAATCCATGTGACTATGATATCTTCGGCAAAATGAAAGAATTACTGCAAATGATCCATTACAATAATACAAAGGAGTTCATCCTTGCTTTTGGGCGGCTCCTGTGCAGCTTCGATTGGATTGGGCATGCTGATGGTAAATTTCTTCTTCCAATAGTTTGGCAGAAAGTCGTAGGCATGCGGGGAATTATGTACAATGATTTTAAGTGTTTGGAGGTATCGTAATAGACTTTTCAGGAATAAAGAAGTGCTGCGAGCAACTCATCCAGCCCTATGTAATCGAGTTTCAGTGTCTAAAATAGAATTACATTTAGTTAGTCGAGTAACTCCATAGCGGATAGTCTAATTCCCTTTAGCACACTAACAGAGCCAAAGGCTCGGTCCATTATGAGAGAGTATCTGTTATACGTGAGTCCATTGGTCTCGTACTCCGATGAATACGAGTACTAAGGAAATGTCTGTTAATGGAGTGTTTTGCTAAAGTAGAGTGGCCGTTAATGGAGTTTTGACTCTGCATACTTATCTTTTAAAAAGGAAAACAATGAATAGAAATAATCAGCTTTCTATTTCACTGATTCAATATTATTTTTTTCTTAGGATTAAGATAAGGAGGATTAAGTGCTTTCTTTAATTAAGTTCCGGCAATTAATGCGGTTTTTCAAAAACGCTACAAAACAAATCTGTAAAGAAATGGCAGACTGGAAATTTGTGAAAAGTCATGTTATACTTGCTTAACGTTACTAAACATTCTTTCCATTTCTAACGTATCATAGAAAAGTTTTTCGCCCGCACACTAGAAGGTTTAGTTAATTTTAAATGAAAGAAGAAAACAAAGAACTATAGCTGAAATTTCGTTCCCTGGCGGAATAGTAGACAGTTTTTACAGTACGAATTGGCAACTAAATAATTGCGGATTTTAAGCAAGAAAGAAAATTTTAAATGTTTACTAGAATATATAACTGTATTGAATTAGGTATCGTCCATTTTTATCGAAACCTTTTGCCGTTTTTTAGGCAGTGCCATATTCATAAAACTTCTGACTTTTGTCAGCTAAAAACCAAATTTAATAAGATTTTACATCAACCATGTCATTAAACATTTTACCGTTTAATAAGTTCTGTGTGGAATGAAATAAATGGAAATGTAAAGGCGCAAAGTCAGGGGTATATGATCCATGGAACAAGATACCTCAACCTAACTCCAATAAATTTTTTGACGAGTGACCAAAAATGTTGAGGAGTTTTGCATTATGATGTTAAATAACAACAACTTTACAATTTGCCAATTGTGGCCGCTTTTCTTGAACTGAATCTCTCAGCTTGGTGAGTTGCTGAACGTAGACATTTGAATTAGCCTTTTTTTCGGTAAAAGTTCAAACTGCAGAACTGCTTTAAAATACCACCAAACTAATAGCATAATCTTTTTTTTTATGATTCTTAGCTTTACTTGTTTTCTGGAGGTCATCCTGCTTCATCCACGATATTTTCCGATTAACATTGTTATAAATCATCCACTTTTCATCGCCAGTAATCAGTCTTTTCAGAAATGAATCAATTCGTTATGTTTCAGAAGCGAATCGCAGATGCTAATGCGTTGCGTCAAATGAATTTCCTTAAGCTGATGACAGACCCATAAATTGAGTTTCTTAACAAAGCCAAGCTGTTCCATTTTTAATGCATATATGGAATACATATAGAGATTCCTGCTATCTTACGACTTAGGCTATGACGATCTGAATCGATAATTTCTTTGATATGGCTCTGTTCAACTTTAACTAGACAGCCTGACTGTTGCGCATTTTGGAGGGAAAAATCACCAGAACGAAAGTTGGAAAACAAATTCTGACACTGTCTTATTTTCAGGGCTTCGTTCCCATATAAGGCACATAACTTCTTAAATGCTTGCGAATGCCTTCCTGCATTTTCGGAAATAATACGATAAAATATGTCTGAAATGCGACTTTTGTTCTTCCCTTTTTTAGGTTCAGATAAAAAAGAAATTTAATAATTACTCGATGGGATTTTCTTACTAATTAAAATTGAAAGTTCTTATAACAAAAAAAAACAATATAGGTTAGGGGCTTCGAACACGCTGACGAAGCAAAAGAATGTGCTGAAACCATCTATCGAGAAAATTCGCAATCAGTTTCTAACCCTATAACAGAAACTGCAAAATCTTTAAAAGATAAAAAGCTGTGTTTGTTTCTTAAGTCTACAGACTAAAATCTTTCCGGCCTTTGTTTAGATGTAATGATTTTGCACTTTGCACACGTCTTTCGCATAAGTTGTTAAAGTTTACAAAGTCCTGTAAAATTTGTTGTAGTTTATCTTCCGGGGAAATAAATAATCGCAGTTATTTCAGTTCATTTTCGTTCACATTTTTTTAAACTTCTTTTCGAATTTTAAGTTTTTCTTATCAGAAAATTATTTTTCCTTTCTTTCTGTTTATATATAGAAAGCTTATTATCATTATGTAGATTTCTAAACGAATTTTTACAATCGGCAACTTTTATAACTTGTGCATGTTAATATTTTCCTCCGGATTTGTTTGTGAATAAACACCAGTACTTTTCTTCTAAATTTTCTCATGATTTTAGGCCCACGGAAAAAACAAAAGTGACTAAATATAAGTATGGATTAGAGAAAAGTCCACTTATTTAAATCGAAGTAATGGTAAAGCTATCATTCATGTTTCCATCGTGGTTATTCTTACAATGGATGAATATTGAATTATTAAATTTAATTAAATTAAGTCTAGAATGGTAATTAACTAAAACCTATTTGTGAACTACGGGTTCATCACTGTCTTATTGAACAATCAATCGGCATAAGAAGGAAAAAATTCGCAATTTATAATAAATAATAATAACTATTCGTAAATAATGCACAGCGCAATAAATAGTTCAAGAAGAACGTAGATATTAAGCAATTCATCCTCAGCGCATGAACATGTTTGTAAATTGACGTATCACTCACGCGGTAAACTTTAAACGCACTTTCAGTTCTCTTTGAACCTCAAACTTTTAGAGCTAATTAATAAACAATCCGTCCAAAATCTCAAAGTTATGTTTATAATGTATTGCATGGATTTCGAGAAGAATTTCTCCTATAGTTACGAAAATTCCTTTGAAAAGCCCGAATCTTCCAGAACGTCTGAAAGCTGGCGAGAATTTGTCATATCTCGCCAAGCCAGTGTGGAGCGTCTTTACCCATATCTCACGTTCTAATCGAGATATTTTTAAAATTTAAACTTTGATGGGTTCAAAACTGAAAGTATATTACTTTATTTTCAGATTCTTGATTTCACTGAAGACAGATTCCTATGCTTCCGTTCGTTCCTTCCGTTTACAAGACCTTCTTTCACAAGCTCCAGCCCTTCGGAAAGTAACTATCAACATTGAAGAGTCCACGTTATCCCACCAAGTTCAGAGGGCTTTTGGAACCAAACTGAGAGAATTAGTTATTACTGGTTCTAACCTGCAAAGGATACTGCCTGATGCTTTCGCTGGTTTATCCACGCACGAACTTACGATCCGAATTAGCGGCACGTTAGTGAACAAATTTCCAGATGGATTGTTACGTTATCTTCCAGACGTTCGTTATCTTACTTTGGATTTCAGGAACAACCAGCTTACGACGATGGGTCCTGAAGTTCTTGCAGCTGTAACGAAGGAAGGATCAGATATTCATCAAACACAGCATATAACAGGTAACGTATTTGCACAAATGTAGAATGTAAAAACTTTAAGTGATAGTCAAATATTTCAGTTTTAAAAACACACTACTCTCAAAAAACACGATATCATATAACAGGAGATAAAAAATACGACTGGATTCCTAACTGGAATATCACTTTAACATCCGAAACACATCTTTCCAAAGGCTTAATATCAAATTCCAGTATATCGCAAGGACTTACTAGCTGTGTCCCAACGACAGTTTCTGAAGGGGAGAAAGCATTCTGTCGCTAATCTATGCCAGCGATCGTCTGCGGGATCCTCTCGGGAGGGGTCCCAGCTAAGTATCCTGTCAGTGAAACATTCCAACAAGGGAGCAAGTATTCTATGGTTAGTAAGTGCCAGCGACGGTATGGACAAGATTAAGTTTCCGATTAGCGAGAAGTTACGTGTCCGTGGGCCGTTCAAGCGAGCAACGGAGCTTCTGGTCGGTAGGATATAGGAGTGAAGATAGTGAAGATTTATGGGGAAAAATTTCTTGTAGGCGTGTCGTTGAAACGACAGTTTGTTGGGTTAAGTTTCCTGTCGGCAAGATAGTCCAGCTAAGGCCAGTGGAAGGAAAGTGTCCTGTCAACTGAACTTAGAGCATAGCTTTGGTGAGGAAAGTTTCCTGCGAACGTTACATCTCAGATCGTGAGAAGGGGAACTTGCCTGTCAGTGGGATTGCCGAGCGATGGTTTGTGGAAGTCTATCACGTAATGACTCATCAACGGAAAGTGTGTTCTGTCAGTGGAACCTTTCAGCAGCGATCTCTGCGAGCCACTTTCTTAATGCAGGGAAGTCCTAGCCACTTTGTTGGGTACTTTCCATTTGGTACGATGTCCAAGCAAGCGTTTATGAAGAATATTCCTACTTATGGAAGATGTCACCAAAATTTCTTGTCGATGGCACGCTCCAGCGACGGTTCCCCAAAAATCATAGTTGGAATTTACCAACAACATGACACTTCCCCCTACGTAGTCGCTGTAACTTCCTACCGACAGCAGTATGCTCCCACATTCCGCACTACCGACAGAATGATTTCCCATTTAGTGGAAACACAAAACCTTTTGCAAACTGTTGCTGGGCGTCCCTGCAACTAATTTCCTATTTTACAGATTAAATACAAAACTTCATGCCTAAATGCGCATGATAAAAGCCTTACAATTTTATAGTCGTGTTAGTCTTTGAACCACATATTGCCTTAAGCTAAATTACCTATAAATACATTATCTCCATGAATTGGACACTTGTGGATAGGGACAAATCTCTATAAACGCTGAGCTTAACAAAAGAAATATGGTAATTCGTATATTTTAATTCAGATTAAAGCAAACACTGTGCAAATGAATAGCCAAAAAACGAGATTGGTAAACAAGTACTTTTCTGTGTATCATATTTTATCTGGATTGTATTTTAGGTGGCGTTCTACTGGAAGAAAATCCTTGGAGTTGCAGCTGCGAGCTTCTATGGTTGGGACGATGGTTGAGGCGGTGGCTTCGAGAAACATTTCATGTGCATTTGCTCAGCGTAGAAGCAACTCTGTACGTCAGCAGTGTTTCCAGAAAAGCCACATGTTTGGTACAAGGATCTAATATCAGCCTAGCTATAATAGACTTGAAACAGTCCGATGTCAAATGCGAAAAAACTGTTAACAAGGCCGTCATTTCTGTTTTTTCCTTCTGGACATTTTTTACTATTGTCATAGGTTTGCGTTTTGCACAATATGCTCAAGCGTAATCCCTGTGAAATTTTCATTGTATTAAGAATAGTAAAACATTTATGGATTTGAAATAAATAAAAATTTTTAATGAAAGATATTCAATGAAATAAATCTTTTATTATTTTTCCTTATGAATTATTTTAATTAATTGAGTTATCAATATTTCTAACGGAAACCTTGATAATTATCGTTAGGTGCAAGCAGTTAATGAAATAAAAATAGTAAAGAACGAAACATAGTAAATACTTACCGGCTACATTCTTAATTATGGATCGACCTAAAAATATCCTGGCTTATTCCTGTCTGAAAAACCATAATATTAGATGTTTTTCTGCATCATCATCATGATTACATTCCCTGACTTAATGTAATATGCGACTTAACTTAAATTCGAAATTACGTAAGTGTGTAAATGCTGTAATATTCAAAGTAAAACCTACTATTTAGAAATCAAAACTCGCAAACCATTCCACATTTCCTTTTAAAACTAGCGCACTCGTAATGAATCAAAATACAAATATTTTCATTTAAATTTTTTCATTTAAAATCGTTTAAAATAATTTGTATGCTCGAAGACGAGAAAATTATATCGACAATAACTCGGGACATGTACTTATGTGTCCCGAGTTGAATAATCGTATTCAACGACCCAGTGAATATGATCTGTTTCACTATCGTATCCCAGTGAATATGATAGTAAAAACAGATTGGACGCAGAAGTCGATATTGTTGTGTTTTCTTATTATCCAGAAGAAACCTAGGTCTTTGAATAAAGATTTAGGAAAAACGACTGGCATCACGAACTGCGTTTAAAGCTAGCGTTGGGTAGTTTGGACGATTCCAAAAGTGTACATATCTACATACATCAAAGTCAGGGAGAGGGCGAAAAGTGCAGATACTGACGTGGCAAATAAAATGCCTATAAGCGTATAATCTACTCCTGACTTGTTTGAGATATGCTATCCTCAACGTCCAACATCAGTGCGGTAGAAGTTGCGAGAGAAGAGCATTTCTCTTCACAATCATCCACCTTCAGCACCAATCTCCCACTACAGATCCCAAATTATCTACTACAAGACATTTTATTTATTTCAAACGTGTTATTTCAGTTTGTTTTATATCCTTTTATACATTTTTTTATATTTTTATAGTTTACATCTCAATCTGCTATCCAATGTTTCATTCATAAAATTAAATATACAAGGTCTGTCTCGAATGGAAAAAACTGTCAACCATCGATACGTAAAGTTTTATTTCAAACTTAAGAAAACGCCATCAGAGACTTTTGCGTTGCTTTAGTCCTCATTTGTCCCCGCCCGACTTCTTTCACTTCAGGGTCCTTCAAAGGCATTTGGGGACCCTGAAGAATATCAAGGCGCCTACGATGAGATTACTGAAAGACACATCTGTGACGGACTTCTAGGACGCATATAAAGCATAGAAATCGTATTGGAACAAATGTGTTAAAATAGGGAGGATGTATTTCGAAGAATATTGAGTAATTGTACGAATCGTGTCAATAAATTTCTTAAAAAAAAGAGGGGACGCATTACTTTCAGTACAGACCTTGTATATACATAAAAGCGCACATACATACTCACATGCATACTTGATAATAAATAATAAATATTTTTACGCAATTTCACTTATACAGTGCGCAAAATCGATTTGACGTATTACCGTCAGATCCGTCAGATAGATCAGTATAATAATAACATTAAAAAAAGTCCTCTTTATATTTGAACAGTAAAAAATGCAGACGCCTATTTTTAATATCATTTAATGGTGAAAATTTTGGAACATATAATAGGCCAATTGAGGAATTGCATTTTTGAACAATTCTGCATTTTAACGGCCGCGCTGTAAAAAATATACTGTTATCAAATAAAAGAGAGAATTAAATATTAAGACGTTCATAAATTAACCATACTAAAAGTTATGGTAAAATAATGATATACGTATTTTCAAATATTAATATGCATGAAATTCCATATAACCCTCAATTAAATCTAAATATCAATATAAACATGGGTGGCAGGATTGTACTAAAATCTATTTTTACTGTAATTTTAAAAGTATGAACTGGTATAAAAACAAAATTTTGGAAATTTTACATATGCTACCCATGAGAGATACCTAGCGTCGGTACATATTTCACATTAAAGACAATAATAATGCATTTTCTGGTATAACTCTAAAACGAAACTCTTTCGAAATGTTTTAAAATATTTTAAGCGGCGGAAACCAAATGATACAATGGTAAAATCAAAGCTTTTCCATACAAATAGCAGGCAGAACAAATTCGAAATGCGGAAAACGCAGATTTACTTTCTAAGAGGGCTTAGCAGTATCGCTTTTACTCTAAAACATTTCTTAGGAAATTTGCCATCTCTTCTTTTAATCTCAAAGTATCGCATTTGCATTTCCAATGGCTCATAAGAACTGGAATATCCTGGGATTTGGAAGAAAAGATCCTCTTTTGCAAGAAACCAAATGTTCGGGTCTTGCATTTCATTCTTTCTTTGTTCTTTTTTTTGTTCTAGATAATGAAATAATCAGTAAAAAAGTTACTTTTTTTAACATAAGCTGTAAGGATTTTAAGTTTTTCTAACGTTTATCATATTTTAAACTTTTGCTATCTTCGCTTACTTTCCATTTCCGGCCAGAATAAGCGAGAATAGATTTTGTGTATGCAAATGAAGTTGCAAGCTGTAGGAGTATTTAAGACATGGCTTTTAGCCAAAAGTAAGGAGAAAAAGAGGCAGAAAGATTTCTCGCTGCCTTTACTACGCGTGTGCTTTTCATTGTCTGCCTTTAAGGCCAGAACTTAGTTCTCGCTGATATTTGAACACGTATTGTAACTCTGTGCATTCCACTCACTTCATACGTAGTATTAAAGGTATTCTACATTCTAAGTAGTATTCTACATAGTTACTTAAGTAGTATTCTACATTCTAGACCAAAAGTGTTGGCCTTTGTATCCCGAAGTGCGGGAACGATTGTGAAATAACAGTAGTTCTGATAAAGTCAATTATTTCGCTCTGAATGATTTAGTTTCCTTTAACCATTATGTTACATATATTTATATATAAACATTATATGCTACCTGTTAATCTTCTAGATGGATCTGATAAAATTAAATCAAATTAAAATTTATTGGAGACACGAAGTCAGTTATTTGTTCTTTTGCGCTGTTTTTCCTGGTGCAAAATCTTACCAGGATATGTGGGCTAAATCAATGATTGAAGCGAAGATTAGAAAGTATAATTAAGGTAAAATAACACGCCAAAAAAATATGAGTTTCGAAGTCAAACAACAAAAATCAGCTTTATATTTGCAAATTTTCAAAGCGAAGTCCTGTGGAAATTTGCAAATATAACGCTGGTTTTTGTTGTTGGACTTCGAAATTCATATTAGAAAGTATGTTAAGAAACTGCGCGCGTACAGTTACAATATAGTTTAAGCTGGAAAAAGAGAGCACAAACAGTACTGTCTTACCTGTAAGAAATATCCTCACATAACAAGAATCAGCAGACTTCCAATATATTGGCAAAATCAAATTCCATATGTTTACCTACTTACATGAAAATGCGAGATTTCCTGTGCAACGATCCTCAAAATATCAACTCTATGGTACTTACGTAATCCAATATTTTAATGAGTATACTAAACAGTTCATGTTTGGATATAACTTTGCCTAATTTTATGTTATTATCCTCTTATGTTTAAATGTAACAACTCCGATGTATAATTCCGATACTTAAAAATAGCATATACTCAATTCACGTTTTTCATACTCTTGTTGGTTAGTGTATTGGGGCAATACCTGTTCGATTCTTTAATGACGAAAGGTGCCCCATGCACTTTTACCTGTTTACCTGAGAACAAAAAGAGAATACAATTTATGTTAAAATCTAATATTTTTTTAAATCTGGAACAATTTATGATGAGATTGTTTTCCTATTAAGTTTTCTAAATCGAACTAAAAACAATTAAAATATTTTAAATGAATATTTAATTCTCTGGCATTTCTGTAAAATATGATGAACTGTCAGAACTGCTTTGCAATTCACGCAAAGTGGATTCCTCTTGCCTTTTAGAAGATTCTCATAAGTCAAGCGACAGTGACCAGTTCTCAAATGAGTTGATAGTACTTCTTCCCTTCTATATAGCCCAAACGATCAGCACTTACTAGTGGGTTTAAAACTTCTCAGCTTATTGTTTGCTTGGTTATCCAATTCATCTGCCATTTATTGGAAAGTTTACGTTTGGTCAACACCCTGATATCTGTAAGTGGGATCTGAAAGTTAGACATTGTAGAAGCAGCCCTAGCTTAAATACCTGCTTAGTTCATTTCCTTTCATTTCAGGGTGGCCAGGGATCCAGGAGTACACAGTCTGATATTCCGACATTTTAGAGTCTAATTGAGCTTCAGATTTCCCGTTATAATGGAATGCGAACTATCTTTCAATGACGTTAAGGCACTCAAATAATCTGTATAAATAATTAAATGTCTGTTTTGAGAGGAAGTTTAAAGCCTGGTAAACCGCAGTAAGTTCAGAAGTGAAAATCGAGCAGGCTGGGTGTAAACGAAACCCAGCAATTGTTTTCCCATTACACAATCGGAACCAGCATGATCTCGGAACCACTTGTATAGAAAGGGATATAATTTCTATATTTATGGCTATGTTTTGCAAAACGATGTACAGGTAAATGATATCACTAGGTTAGATTGATGGTTTATGTTGGAACATATCAAAAAGCTGAATTTTCCTAGACCTACCAAGGTAGAATCTCAAAGAAATTCTCCAGTTATGTGTTGATATCAGACATATTATAACACTAGCAAGAGGCCTATTCTTAGGCCAAATGATGGTATACACGATGGGCGTGCCTCATACAAACGACAGCGTGAATCATTGAGTAAATGCAAACAGGTGAGATTCTCGATTTGCGACATAATTTTAAAGTAGTGTTTGAGACAAAGTCATTTACGTTTTAAATGCAGAGAAGTTTCGTTGCATTCCACATGCAGGCTTTCCACTGAAGTTGTTCTAAAAGCATCGGTGCAGATCCAAAGTGTTTAGTGATGTACAGGATCACCTTTGGCCAGGACAGAAGACCATGCGACCCGTAATCACGTTTTGAGCAAATAAGGGTTTATAAAGCATTGACATGCGATCGACTCTTCAAGAGGTATTCAACAAAACTTTCAGAATATTCAGAATTTTTAAACTTTTCTTCTTTTGAGAGATGATATTTGGAAAGTAGTGAGCTTGTGGTCGAACAACACCTCTAGGACTTTTATCTCTTTTCCTACAGGAATCAGTACATCCTGAAAATAAACTTCGGGATCAGGATAAATCTCCTTTCAACAAAAATGCATAAATACAGTCTTTTGGATAGAGAACCTGAAACAATATTCCTGTGATTATTTAATTATTCAATTCAGAGATATTTGTAATTCTCTCTGCACGTAATTCAGGTCTACCCCCCCTATAGTTAATTTCCAGGTCGTCAACGTAAAGCATTCCATGGACTTTCGGAGCAGCTGTTTTAAGACAATGTTAATTTTTAACCTAAAAAGAGTGACTCTTCATATACTTTCTTGAGGAACACCCTTTTCTTGACTAAATAGATCACAGAGGACAGAATCAATCGTCAGGTGAAACTTCCGATCCTGTAAAAATGTTTGATGAACATTGGCAGATTTTCTCGTAAGCCACTATTGTACAGGTCGCAAAGGGTGCCGTAACCCCATGTGGTGTCACAGGCTTTCTTTCTATAAAAATATAGAAAATAACTGATTTTTTACGAGCGCTTTACGAGTACAGTTTCTAAAAGCAGAAGATTTTCAACACTCTTCCGTCATTTTCTAAATCCACTTTGATGAAGGAAGATACAATTAATTATTCGTCTCTAAATACTAGACTAGGCGAGTATTGACCAATTTTTTCAAGCAGTTTGAAAAGACAGCTAGTTAAAGCGATGGGATGATAACTAGAGGCATTCTTAAATTCTTTTCCTGGTTCGACGATTTGGATAACAAATACTGTCCTCCATGCATTGGGAAATACGTGTTCCTTCTATACTCTTTTGAAAACAAAGAAGAGTATTACCAGTGATTTACAGGGGAGGTGTTTTAACATAGGATAACTAACGCCACCAGCACCTGGACATGATCTTTTTTTCTGCGACAAAGCATTTTCTAGCTGCAACATAGTTAGATCTTGATTATAAAATTCAGGAGTGGAAGGGTTGAAATAGAGGGCTGCTTTTTCAAAGATTACCTTTTCCGAAAGGAATTCATGATGATAGATCCTGCCAGCTAAAAACCAGCTAAAAACGCCTCTCCGTTGGTATTAGCAATTCCAATTAACATTCCAATGGCAGACGCTTTTCACACTTTTTCCAATACGCTCTTGCTAGAAGTAGATAAATTTATCGAAGACACATACAAGATATACCATTCCTCTGACTCCTCCATCGCATCGTGCTTTAGACCTTTTGAAACTCATGAGGTTTTATTTAGTAGGAAACGTTCTTTGGTTTCCTTTGTTTTCTGATTGCAATTTGGCAATCAGAATTCTACCTAGGGCTTAGGTATTTTGGAAATTTTACCGACGATTCCGAAATAGATATTCCAGCTGCTGGAATGATTTTATCGATAGAAATCCTCACAGCATGATCAATTTGTATATCCTTCACCATTTCTTTAGTGAAATAGGTATAATGTGAGGAGGAATCCCACTATGCTTTATCCAACAAAACCCGTGGTGTATCGAAAACATGACTTCCCTTTCCTATAAAGTTTATAATGATTAGCAATTGGTCGCTCTTAAATGGATAATTACCAACACTTAGAAGTGTTGGTAATGGTAGAAGGTGCGGAGAGACAAAGACTAGGTCAGTTGAGTGAAATGTCCTTGTTGGCTGAAGAAAGTATTGTCTGCATTGTTTAAGATACAGAAATGATGGTCATGGAGTAGCTGTTCGATTTGCTTTAGCCATGGATTTGTATCTGTACTACACTACAGGGGATTGTGTCTATTGAAATCCCCAACCAAAATAAACGGTGCTGGTTAGCTGGCCAATTAAATCTTCTAAATCTTGATCAACACTCTCATTTGGATTAAGATCGACACTACATACGGAATCTATTCCCAAATGTTCACTTCTGCAGCAACTGATTTTTAAGGTGTATTCAAGGAAAGGGCACTTGATGGACAGTAAGTAAACCTGCTGAGGTAAGTAAACTTGCATCACCGTTTGTACATTCCCTGGAAGTGTTGTCCTTTGTTATCATTGAACATCAGCGAAGTTTTGCATGATTATCGGGATTAAAAATGTCTCTTCTTCTATAAAGGTTAATAGTAATTAATGAGCTGTTTGATACCGTCAAGACCCTGGTGGAAGCCATGACAGTTCCACGATATGAGATACGGTGTTGTTTCTTTATTTTATGAGGCAAGACATGTTTTGAAAGCCTTCTGCCTCCCTCCATTTTCATCTCAGATTCGATGAAGTCAGACAATTTCCTTCGACTTAGCTTCGAAAGATCCTCCTTTCCAGCCATAAGTAAAGCGTATGCAGTTTTCTCACCATAATGAAACTGAAATGCAAAAGTAGTAACTATACCTCACAGTGAGCCTCATCCTAAACTAGAGGAAACTACAAGGGAGAATTGAAAGATAGGGAAGAGGAAACGGAAAAAAGGAAAGGTCACCGCGGCCCCAGCATTGTGACATCCGATTATCCGATGCCTACCGGGAGCTAGTCTCCTGACGTACTTCACCTATTCCGCCCAGTGACTCTTCGCTAGCCACAGTGAGGCAGCATAGCAGAGCTTGGCGGGACCCGAAATAACACTAATTATGATTGGCTGGCTGAAAGGATTTTACCCGCCCAAAGACAAAATGATTGCGCAGTCGAATCCCATTACAACGAACTTTAAGAGACCGAAAATTGGGCATGTTATATTCAGTAATTCATTATAACGGATCCTTTACAAAAAAGGGAGTCTCTCCCAAAAAATTGTCCTTTGAATAATCAATCACACATAAATTGATTAGCATTATCTGATCTACCAAAAGAAGAGAATAACCAGTTTTTAAAAATATCATATTAAGTGATAATTACTATTATTAATTTTAATAATTAAAGATTTTTTCGCTGTATTTTAGTTTCACCATATTCTCATATTTTTACACGATAGATTACATGGCGTAAGCCTACTGATCGTTCTTTCAGGATACATATCTCCTTCTATAATACTCATTTATAATTATTAATAATCATTTTTGCGGCAAACGTTCTCTGTGTCCTGTTTTCCAGGAAATGGGTGTCCCACCTTCTTCAAATAACCTTTATTTTAGAACACAGGAAAAAAACACAATATAAAGATGAAGAAACTGCAACGTAATTGAGATTTTTGCTATTCTAATACTCTAAATATGAATGATTTTGAGAAGTAATAATTTTTCAGTTAAAACCTGCAGAAATCTTACAAAAATTAGGAAAAATACCAAAACGTTTTCAATTGAAAATTTATATCCATTTTGGTGCATTTGAAAGTTTACTGTATCCTTATAAAATGGCATCAAGTTTATGGTAAACTGGATAGAAAAAAAATCTTTCCTTAGTTATGCTCCGGATCTCATTATAAGCCGAGTTCCCTGTACCGGGGTTTGAAGCATGCGTATGGTAGCTAAGACAAAACTTAAAGTTCATAACCACAAAATAAATTTCTAAAATAGCAAATGTGCAAAAGCTCATAAAGTGAATAAAATCAATGATAGGCATGCGAAAAATACTAGTCGTACATGAAACATCAGAGTATTTTAATAAACCCAATCATGTTGCATATACAAATATAAACTGACATATATCCAGTTGTGTATATGCACACGACAATTATATAAACTGCTATATTCCAGTTTATCACAGTTTTGGTATTAGTACATGTATACAGCTGGAATAAAAACTGGTACATACCAGTCGCGTCCATAAAGACTGCGTAAGCAGTTTTTGTCGATACGGTATATAATTTTAGTATGTCTGGTTCCTTTGTATTCCCAAACTTTTATTATAAACTTGCAGATCGGTTTCTCCTCAGTGTTAGTTTTCTCGCTCTTTCACTTCTTATTCATGGTATTACACGGCTAGCCGCATAGAAACTGGCTGGTATTCATCTTACGCATGGGAAAACTACGAAAACCAATCCTACAGCCATTCTGTTTCCTTAGTTTCGAACCCGAGATGAAATACCAACATTCAGCAGTTTTCAACCCTTCTGTCACTGATAAGCCAATGATTTTAATGTGTCAAGCTACTGTAATTTTAGGTCCAGCTTCTGGTTAATAGCAAGAGATATGACGAACTGCGTGAATTGCTTTTAAATGAATCAATCTGTTATTGATTAACCGACAGGTTTAATTTGAAAGAAAGTAAACCAAGGTTAAATATGGTTAACTTGGCTCAATGAATCCATACTGTCACGTTGATAATAAAATATTTTATTTCGGGAAATGGCTCCATATTTGATTTAAATCTCTTAAATTTGAACAAACTGTAACACAGTGCTTCCAAATCAAGGAATTTGTTAATCGAAATTCCATAACGTTTTCAAAAAACATAAAATAAACAAAAAACGAATTCGAAATTCACTACTAATAGCAAATACAATTTAATTTAAAATAGTGGCTAAATACAACTTTACCGACTTCCAGCTATACATAAAATTTAAAGGAAAATTCAACAAGATCTAAAAAAATTCTTTCTAAGACATTTTGTAAGGGATATTAAAGGAATGTTAATTTTGATATTTAGAAACGCCACAAGAAATGAATCTAATTATGCTGACGAGTTGAGCCCTAGTCTTTAACACCCATTCTGTCCTCGATAAAAAGTCTTTTTCAGGAACACTTGCGTTTCAAAGTAATGGACATGGTAATTATTGCCGCCCCCTAAGCTCCAATCTGATCTTCTATGAAATAAATCCACCTATTCCATGTGAGTCTTGAAATTAAGCCTTCAATCAGACACCTTGACTTTTTCTCTTTAAAGTTTGTGATTTCTTCTTAGTTGTAATAAAGATGCTTTTCTTATCACTACACTTAAAAAGAATGATGTGCATCAGTTGATAGACGGATTTATTAGGAGATTATGTTTTTTCTACTCAGAAACAAAATTTTCCCCCTAACAGCTGTTGTTAGATTCAGTAAAGATTACAAAACTTGGAGCTTCTCCTATCGCATTATAATAGTTGATGATCAAAAAATGTGAAATTTTCTTTGTTTTTAAAGTTCGGCGTTTATTAAACTTAATTTAGCGTTAAACAAAATATGTTGCAGTGAATCTTCCATTTTAGAGATACTAAACGTTAAAAAGTATTTACTGTTAACGCTTTCCTGTAGTAATAATATGCGTTTCGAATTTTCTTTTCTTATCTTAGCTTAGGTATTTTATATTTATTCGGAGGATTTTTAAATGCGACATAAGAGAACTTTTATTCTCATATTTATTGATATATTTTAATAACAATGCATAAATCTCTGGAAGTAAGACTAAGTAACTATAAAATAATGTTCATTTAATTTTTTTCAGTTGCTTAGATTATAATGTTCTTGTTAAATTTGTGGTCCTTCCAAGCTAGAATGCTTGTGAACTGTGTAAAGAAGTATCGCAGATTTCAATAACGTAAATGAAAGTCCAAGGACTGATTAAATTTACCCTCTATTTAACTGTAAAATGGTTCAAAGATGGCCCCTTTTGGGTTTCCACTTGGGCCTCCACTTGGGCTTTAACTTTCGGGAAGCTTCCACTTGAGCTTTAAGATAGAAAACAAGAAACTAATGCAATGCTAAGTAAACTAAAACCAGCTGAAGCTGCACAGAAATAACTAACAAAGTTGACCCTTATTAAATATCACAATCGAATACTAACAGGCACGTAACAGTACGGCCGATCGTAATAAGATTATGCTTAAAGCAACGACGAGGCCGGAAACAGAACATTCTGTTCTCTTCAGTAGAAGAGATAAGAACATTCTGTTCTATTTTTTCTACTGAAATCTCGGATCTTCGCTTTCTAAATAGTATTGGACCTCTTTAGGTCTGTACCATTGAATAAAATGTATTGGTTAGGTAAAGAATAGCTTTTTTATGAAAACAGCTTTTATGAGCCATCTTCTTCCATGTTTTCTTTATCTCTTAATGCCGCACGATTCTGCCTGAAATTCGCTGGACCTCCGTAGTTTGTCTCAATAGATTTATTGTTGTCTACGCTTAAAACTTTTTCTAACGTGAGACATGACACTATCAAGGAAAATGCTTACTTAGTAAACAACTCCGGCCTTGTTAAGGCGATATCGTTACATTAAAATTTCCATCTTACCGTCTGCATTTCTCACAAATGTCACAGCTTGAAATATTCGGATCATCTGTGCTTTCATAATCTTCTTCTGAAGACATACTTCACAGTCGCCTTTTGTCGCTGCTTTTCTTTCAATTCTTACTGCAATTCTTTCTGGTATACTTTCTGGTTACTGCAATTCTTTCTGGTAGAGCTCGTTCTTTGTAGCTTCCAGGTAACTCACTAAAATGTACCCTGTTAATATTTAAGTGGAAGATTAGAGACATACGACCGTATATGATAAAAATTTCTCAAGACTCTGTGTGCAAAATCATTTGGTAGTGAATTCTTTCAGGACGATTTGTGGTACTGTAAATCACTTCCTGCCAGGCTTTGTTAATAAGAATTAACGGAAAATGTTAAAATGGTGTTCCTGGAAGTCACTGATTGTCAATTTCGTCAATTATCAAAAACCCAAAAACACACTCAAAATCGATGAGATTTTTCTCAAAACCTACACCAAGTTTGGACTGCTTTTTTTCCTAATTTAAAATTTTATATTAACATTTGTCTCTTCTAATTTAAATGGAACATTGTTCACTGAATAAATGAAGTGCAGATCTAGTAGAATATGTCTTATAGATAAACTGGTTTAATAAAAAGTATTTTCGGCAGGCCTGAGTACTTGACAATGAATATAATTATGAAACGTATCTTTAAGAAGTAATACTTAAATCTTCCGATAGATTTTAAAAATGTCTTTGTAAATTAAAGTGTCATTTACATTTCTTCCTTTTTAACATACAATTATTCCAATTATTCTCAGGTCCACGAAATATTTTAAGCATTCGTAGCAACTGAACTACATAACCGACTCTAAATTTTAACAAGATTTTCATGGACATAATGGGAAGCTAGCTCACATCCTAATTCAACTAAAACAGTGACGATTTGATAAACTGAAATCGACTGACTAAGCATAACGCTTAAATGCAATGGCCCTCCCAGCCTTCGGATTTTATCCCATGTGACATTTTCTTGCAGTCTTTGTAGAAAATACTGTCTTTGTGTCTTCTCTAAGCTTCAGGATTTTCGCAACCTTATCATTCACTCAAGTTGAACACATTGAGCGTTTCTGAAATATGTATTACATTATTTAAAAGATTTAACTTCTTTAAATGTAACAAAATATGATGTCGTATGTTTAATTTATTTGATATGATATGTTAAATACTTTCACTGAATTATCAATAAAATTGTATGCTATTAATAATATTCAGGAATTGATATACTCTAGGTATACAGGTTTTAAATTTTAAATTAAGCAAAAGGGAAAAACGCCTGTGTGTGTGTCTGTGTGCGTGCGTATGTGCGTGTTTGCTAACAACTTGGTCACTACTATAGAAAAACAAACCTAAGCCCTCCAATTCTTTTCTGGATCCTGGAAAAGGTCGACGTCCACTTTTTTCCAAAAAAAAAAAGTAGTCAAATCAGAGATATTAATTACAACTCGGAAAAACGATAATTTTCGCCCTCATTTTCCCCAGTGGCAACAGTCTCGCAAGCTGGAGATGAAAATCTGCTTTATTCCGGAAGTTGCCACAGCTCGCTTTCAAATCCTAGAGATTGTTAATAAAACATTTATAAGTTTTACGATGAAATAAAAATACTTGAGAAGCCATTTCGACTGTTCCCATCTTCATACCACTTTAATCAGCCGAAGTATTAATTAAAAACTCTGAAAATGTTAATCTTCGCATTCATTTTTCCGAGTAGCAACAGTCTCGCACGTTGGAGATAAAAAGGCAAAATTTACCGACATGCTTGTTTGTTCGCGTTATTGATTTCTGATCAATTATGATAAATGTTTTGCCACATTTAATCGACGAAAATTTAATACACTTAAACTATTGACTGTAGCCTTTACGACCATTTGATTAGAAAGACGAAAATCATTGAAAACTGCGTGTTATTGTTGCTGATGTAATGAGAGAGAATTAGCTTATTTTTCTATCGAAAGTTTTTATTGGGGCTCCATATTACATCAGACTGGAAAATGTATGACTATGAATCGTATTTTTTGCATCGCTATTAGAGAAGGATTACAGCTGTATGGTTTCCTCTGTTGTTAGATGCATTACTCTCAGTCTAACTTAACTGGCATGGGGTACTTCCGCTAGTTTTAAATAAAACTCTTCAAACCAACTTCCATAAAGATCAGACACGGAGATTTCTTCTTCGAAAGCAAAACATTGTTTACAAACAGAAGTAACAACAAATATTTATACCGAAACCAATAGATGAAGCAAAGCGAAAATGAACATAGCGTCCGCCTGTCAAGGAAATAGTAACGAAATGTGAAAGTTAAATACATCAGAATTCTTAAAAGTATTTGAGAGAACTGGAACTAGATGTTAGTTTGTGATGTGTTTTACAAATTGGAAAATCTCAAAGTTAAATGAAGAAATCTTAATTGTTAAAAACTTTACACGAAAACCCAATGTCTCTTTCTGCATTTTACTTACAGCAACGAAACGTTTAAGATATAAACAACGTGCAACAGGACATTATATTTATTAAATTTACTTGGTTTTAAAAATAGTAAAAGTGCTTATTGATATATAAACAAATATCTCATCTCATCCCAGATACGAGGACGTGAACTACATTATCTGGTGGGCTTTTGAAGAAAAGAAACGCATGATATGACAAGGAAGATATAAATCTACGAAGTTTACGAGCGCTCGCGAAATGGAAAAATTGACAACATCCAGCAAGTAGTTACTAATCACTTTGTTTATTCATTATTCATTTATAATTATTTCCATCTGTTAGTAGTGCAAACATATATTGCTTAAATGATGAATAAAGAAACAAAGTAAGCACTAAGTATAAACTACCAAATTAAATTATATTGCGATATTATACTAATTATATTTTTAACAGATAAAATAATCCGAGAAAAATTCTTAATCCACGATAAAAAAAACACTTACTGTTAGATAGAATGCAATTATTCATTTGAGTATGTTGCCTGTTTGTTCAAAAATTTGCAGGGTTATTATTCATTGTAACATCGATTATTACGAGTTACCAGTATCCCACGAAATGAATTCGACCCATTTCCTGATGGCTATTCCCTGTGAGAAAAAAGGAACTCTTCGCTTTTGTTCAACAAATCCTCATGCTGTTATTTTATTAACAGAATGTATAATTTTGTACGACAGTTATCCGAAATATATGTTTTCTAGATGCCTGGGTTGCTGAGAGAAAATGTTATTAATTATCAATGTGAGTTTTCCTGCTTGGTATAATTCCTGCAATGCTTGCATGATACCATAGCCTTAGATTGATGGTAAACAAACATAAATAGCATTACGTATCATCCCATATAACAAAACAATTTTCATAAGGATATCCTAAAGAAATTATCGGAATATCCCGCAGTATCCTTCTAATATCACAAATACATCCTTCCGAGTGCTTGGTCATTTCCTCGTATACCGCCAAGACATTCTCCATAGGTCCTATCGACAATGTACGGGATGTTGTATGATTAACCAAAGAAGACCAAGTAAAAGCACAAACTCAAAGCATCCCGGAATATCTAACGTCCTACACACATCCTCTCATGTGCTTAATATCAAATCCCAATATGCAATACATATATTCAGAACATCTTGGTTATGTTTCATCGACAGTGAATGGATGTCGTCATGCTTTAAAATCCTACCTGTTACATACTCAGAACATTACGGAAAGTATCAAGTACTTGATATCACATCCCAGCATACGTACGGGACGTCTTCGAGTAAACTCAGAAAACCTAAATCGCTCCAAGAACTGGAAATAAATATCCTCCGAATGTCTGAATTCCCAGTAAAAGTGCCTCAGGATATTAAATGACGACGTCCTTAAGATTCTGTCTAAGAATCGACACCTTAAAGACATCTTCGCAAATCACTGAGCTTAGAGATTTAAACAAAACATCCACAGGATGCTAAATTAAGAAGTCCGCAGAATATCTGAGAATGAAGGTCTTCAAGATGCCTTCAGTACGTCCAGCGACGTTGCGACTAAGACAAGACATTTCATATTACGGGGATTTCTTCCGTTCTCGTCCACAGACGCCTGGCTTAGGTACCGGATTCTTTCTAATATTTCTGCCGGGTGCTCCAGATCGTTCATCATATATTCATCATAGTTTGACTTCAAGTGATACTTATATTTCTCCAGACTTCAAGAAACATCTCGGTATTCTCAAATATCGGAGCGACCAGTATGCCATAACAGATGCGACACGCTGAGTGAATGTCTTAAGTACCGTATTCTCCGATATGGGCAAACAGATGTTACACACCTAGGCACGTACCTCGATCATCATAGCGACTGTTACAGGCGACAGATAAGTTACATATATAACGAAGACTCTTAAGTCTAAGCTAAACTGCGTTCATTCAACAATAACCTTTGTAGACTGATTTCTGAACCGGTTTACGTAACAAGGATTGTAAATTTCAATATTTGCTTAGAAAGTCATCTATTTTGGTTCCGACTGAAAACTTATCAGGATATTTTTCTCCTTTAGTTAAAATACTAAATGGAAGCAATTTCAATATATATAATTTCACAAGAGCGAAAAGTAAGTTAAAACTTTGATAACAGCAAAATTCAGTATCGTATAGAAACTTCAGGATAAAATTGGAAAATAAATAAAATAAAAATGAATTTGTAATAGATATTGAAAAAATAAGAAGCATTTATTTTTATTTAAAGAGATACCAGTGTAAGTATAATAACCTACCTAACTACCTCAGAATGTGTTTACAAATACTATCACTACTAACAGCTTGACTTTCAGAACCTGAATTCGGATCTTCCCTGTCGCAGAACGGCAAAACACCTTCAGAGTGACAACATTAGTTACTCAACATATAAAGAAAGTTTTCTTATAATTGGATCCGTCTGATCTTTGGGAAATTGGAGGTCGGTATATGATCTTGAAATAATTCACTTCCTTGTTTTAATACACAAATTGAGTAAAAAATGCGGTTTAAACTCGAAATAATGAGACTATAAAACTAATTGATTTATTTCAAATAGTTTTATTGATAATTTGTAAAAATAGTTTAAAATAACATCAACCGATATTAAATTATTAACAACTGTAGTTGATTGATAGCAAGAGCTGGAAACTGTAAATGTTACTTTTGTGCACGTTTACTGTAGTAAAGGAAAAAGAAACTTCCCTGTGTCTCAGACGATAAGTTAAGTGCTTCTAAGAGCATTGGTAGTAAAATTATTCAGATACACAAATGCATTTACAAAAGGATAAGACTACATTCGTATGACTTCTCGTCTATTTAAGTTCATAAGCAACTACAGTTCTTATGATGGATTATGAGCCTAAAGTTTTGAAATATTCAAACATTTCAATAAAAAATTGTTTAATGTTTTTAAATAGAAAGTTAAGTATATTGGCTTCCAGAAGCCAAGCACGTGAAGCAAATTAGCAATTTTCGAAAGCATAGTTCAATTTCAGGGGCTGAAAATCGCTGCAGATGACCCGGTTCAAAGCAATCGTTGGAGATGCCAGCATTCTGAAGAATTTAAAAAGGTTCATGTTAATGTTGATACGGAGTGTTTTATACGTATGAGACTTGTTTTCCGGTGCCAGTATTTCCGGTGCCAGCCTGTCGTTGAAAGAATACGAATGGCAGATAATCAGAACAGGCGTGCTGTCGGATGCATTAAACTAGCACAATCATTCAAAGATGAGACCCTCTTCTTTGGCTTTGTTTTTTCGGTAAATGTTTAAACGAGGAAGCAATTCTGTGGAAGTCAAACAGTTGTCCAGAGACTTGTGCCCGTTCGAAAGTGGGTTAACCACCTCTTCGGAAAATCGGTGTGTTGCTATCGTAGCCAAACGGAGTCGACGACCTAACCCCCCCAACTTTATATCCATCTATTTAGGTAAGACATTATCTACCAGTACTGTACTTCGAAGGCTTCACATAAAAAGACAGTATGCCTGAGGACCAAGTGTCTGTGTTTCACTTCCACCACAGTTCAGAAATACAAAATTAAAGTGGTGTCATCAGTATCTCCATTGGACTGTCTCAGATAGACGCCATGTCCCGTTCACGAACAATCCCACTTATGTTCTGGAATCAAATATGAAGCATGCAAAGATCTGATGATAACGAAGCACACGGATTGTTAGCAATCTGGAGGACTGTATTTCAAATCCGAATTTCTAAATCTGTCTACAAGAGGCCCCATATGGTGGACAATATTTCGTCACCTCTTGCATTTGGTGAATGTCTACCCTCTTACCCAGTCATCCATTAAATGAAGGAGAGTATAAGAACTTCCTACTTCCTTACTGTATATGTTCGTGGTGTAATTGTTAAAACATCCGGGTAACAATCAGAATATCCTAAGTTCGAATCCCACAGAAGGCATCTTTTATTTTTCGTGTTGCCCCGAAATAAAACTAATAGCTGTACAAGGACCAAAACTAGAATAAAATTTCTTTTTCAAGATCTTCCTTGACACTTGTGTAAGCATCATCTCTCCTAATGTTAAGTTCATCAATGATCATTTGAAGAGCCAGGCCAAGGTGTTTCAACATCAGTTACCCAGCTTTTCAGTCTTTTCATCCACTCAACACTGCGAAGGATGGCAACTCTTGAATTTACTATTAACATCTTTGGGGCAATTCGTATCGAGAAAAACAAGAATGATAGGCCACTTTGTGTAAAGCAAGGTGGGATAATGACCTATATATAGCTCTATGGCACAGCTACAGTTAGTTCTGATTTGTGTGGAGGCATTCGGAAAATATTTATCGTCAAACTACATTGATTATATAATCTAATATATAGTCTACCTATATATCATATAGCCTGAGCTTTGGTCTTGTTTTTGAGACGGGAGGCTGAATTTTGAACGTTGATGTGATAGGTACTAGGATCTGCTACTACTGCTTTCCTTAGTTTATCAGAAAGCTCATTCCCTTCTATTACGATATAAGCTTTGACCCATCTCTGCTTAGTCTTTTCTTTTTTGTATGGAATGAGGTAACGCATGCCATATATAATTCTGTTTTAGCTCTTGGTACCTTTTATTATCAAAATACTGGAAAAACTATCTGAGATGATTATGGTTTGTGGTTGATGTGTTTGTCATCGTTTCATCTGCTTGTTTAATAACCATCAAATCTGAATGAAATGCCGAATTAATAAGAAATTAATATACTTTAGCACTCCATTTGAGACCGTCTAATTATTTAGAATAAAGCAGAATACCCAGGCTCTACAATTTCCATTCTGGTATCATCCGTGAAGGTTTTGTTAGATAC